>BJCM01206806.1:0-32191 GCA_018326385.1 Flaveria bidentis | reverse complement strand
TTTGTACTAGTATAGGGACTAGTTTTGTAAATTGTTAGTTCCTTAATTGCTAGTATAAATAGCTTTGTCTAGAGAGTTAGTTAGAGAATATACAAAATACAGGATACAGAATATAGATCTAGCTACAGAGAAGAGCGTTTTGCATGCAATTTCTTGATACAATCTTACAAGAAGTCAAGTAAGTTTGTTGAGAATTGCTAACTGCTTTCTTACTCTTGTAATTGTCTTAGCTATATCAATGAACTGTGAATTTGTTGATACTGCTTGAATCGATTACAATTGTTTGTGTTTCACTTGAATTGTTCACATAGATCATTACAGATTGTCTCAATTGATCCTATCAATTGATATCGGAGCCTATCAACTGGTTCTGATTCGATCAATTGCACTATCAATTGGTATCAGAGCATATCAATTGATTTCAGGAATATCAGAATATATGTACAATCATTAACTATTGCTAGCCTAGCGACGTCATAGATCTAAGGGCCTGACAAGCCTTCTTGGTTGATCCAAGTACACTTAGCTAATCGTATATGCTTGTAAACGTTTGAGACTTGTAATAACTTTGTTAATGTTTGATTGTGCATTCTGTCTTACATCCCTAGTTTACTTTGTTCTCTAACTTACAACATGAATTGCCATCTTTTATATACTTATGTATCAAAAACTATGAAAATCTCACCAACATTATGTTGACCTTTTATTTTTAACATGTTTCAGGAAATATTCAAGATTGATCACCACTTTTGAAGTTGTTCACACCTAGGAATGGACCTAATTCAATAAATGAATAAGCTTGTTATGTTATCTTTATTTGAGACTTATGTTTGTAATATTACCTTTGAAACTTATGAATAATATTTTTGGATTTAATAATAGCGTTATGTGCCTGTGAACGATCTTAACTCTCACTCCTCGACGTTTCCGCCGTCAAGGTTTGGGTGTGACATTTATGTTAGTTAATGTGTTTGATTATGTTCTTAATTTTTGAGTTAGTTATTTTTATAACAAGTATGTCAAGCATTTTTGGATATTTATGTTACGTGTTTATTAATTTTTGGTAAATTTTATGATGAAAATGCTGATTTTATTCTAAAATAAATATGTGATCATTTATATCCGTTTGTGTTCATGAACTTCTTTGTATTTGTCATGTTTATGAAAATTTGTTTGTTTTTGTTTGATTTTGTTTGTGTTCGTTTGCGTTCGGTAAATGTTTGTGAACAATTTATAAACATGTACATTTCCTTAATGAACGAACACGAACAAGAAACCCCGTTTAAAAAGTGTTCTTGAACATTTTATGAACAATTTTATTTCTTAATGAATGAACATAAACAAGGATTTGTTCATGTTTGTTCTGCTCGTTTACAACCCTAGTTGGATGTGTGCGGTGAGCGCGAGTGGTGATGGATTGGTGGTGGTTGTGGAGATGGGATTGTGTGTGGTCTGAAAAGTAAACAAGAAAGAAAAAGAAGAAGTGGGGGCGGGGTGTGTGGGGTGGGAGTGAGTGTTAATAATATTTTTTTCATAGTATTAAATTAATTTTGTTTTTTTAATATAAAGGGTAAAATGATTAATTTCTTCTTAGTTAACGAAATTATTTAATGACCATTTGACTCAAGGACGAAAAATGTTACGTTTCTTCAAACCTTATAACTAAACATGTAATTTTTCAATCCCGAACACAAAAGATCAAATTTGAACAAATCTCAAGAAAAATCCATAAAAGTTTACTCTTACTCTATTTCACATAATCGTTAACTAAGATATATCCATCACCTAATATTAAACCTTAAATTAATGTGATTATTGGTTCAAAAAGATTTCCTACACTTAGAAAAACGCATCGCATAATAACTCGATCAAGAAAAATAAAAAAAAGTAAAGATTAAAATATCTATGCCAATATTTTATTACTATTATCGGCATGAGTCTTTCTTTCATGTTATGGTTAAATGTATGTGAAAATAATATTTTTAAAGACTCAAATACAATGGATTGTACAAAGTATATTATCTTAATCACAAAAGTGCATGGGTCACAAATCCAAATTCAAGATGTTGATGACGTATAACACGTAATTTGGATGGTTGATCTTCAAGTGTCGGCAACCCTTTTGGCTTTGCTTTCCACTTTTGATAGGGTCTTGAGTGTCTCGTCTCCTCCTTTCACATGTTTCAATTCTACAAGACTCTCTTCTTTCGCGTATCACCTCGCTTTTAACCTACTCGCGTATCACCACTCAATCTGATCATCACGCATGGTATCACTAACAAACACTTATATCTACTACAAATACAGGAATCTCTTAATGATTTCCCATTTAAACTAACATTTGTTAAAAGCCGCTTATAGGATATTTTAAGAGATTTTTCCTCATGTATTGTGCAGCACCCTTTACGAATCTACCATTTTTTGTACGAGAATAGAAAATGGGCCAAACAGACTAGAAGACCCAATGGGCCATAACTATATGAGCTTGATCTAATTGATAGCAGGCCCAATTTTATCTCCATGTGTTTTATGTATGTTTCTTCACATTTTCTCAAAGAGTCAAAGGGACAGCAAGTTCGCAAAATTGGTAGCTTGCCTTGAAGTTGAATACATGTGTTTGATGATCTTTGAAGCATTTGGATTAAATATTATTATGTAACTTTGACTGAACAAACAAAGGAACACGAGCCCTTAAATGAAGTACTTTTTTTATTGATGTTTGTTCGATAAGGAATTGGACATGTTCGTGTTCGTTCGTTAATATTCTAAACAAACTGTTTAGAATCGAGAAAAACAAACATATGTAAATAAACACAAACAAAAGCCAATTAAAAATAAATGATATAGAAATTAAAGTCCAAATATCATCATCGTGCCATCGTGACATTTCACATAACCTACATTCTAAGAGTACCGCCTATGTACAGTAATCGATTAAGAGTGTGGAAATTAAACCAAAAGCTGACAAGTCAAGTGATGCACTAATTAGACTATATGTTGTCGGGGCGACGCTATGGGGGGAGCACTATCCAGGTTTGCCACCCTGGTTGCACACACCACAACAGGGTGGCACGATTGGAGGCACGATGGGTGGAGCGTGGATATGGTCAAGGATGAAAAGAGCCATCGGCTCATGAGGGGAGAGAAAAAGAGCCGTTGAGCTCATTCTTAATTAATTTTTTTAAAATATTACATTTTACCCTATAAATACTAACTCACACCATATAAAAAGCATAATATTCCTATCTATTTTCTCTCATTTCTCTCTAAAAAATTTTAAAAATCATTTCCACTACAAAATGTTAAATAATTGGGATGGTTCGTTCATCAAAGTTTTGATCTCATGGACGACGCCATTTCTACAAACTTTATGTTTAGTCCATGTAATTATTCCGACGAGGTCATTCCGGAGACACAACCGACTCAAAACGAACCGTATTCAGAGGGAATTGAAAGAGGAAGATTAGTTACATTTTTATTTATTATGTTTGTTTTATTATGTGTTTTTTTTATGTTTTTAATGAATTTTATTTGATTAACTTGTTAAAAAATTTATTATTGTTTTACATTTAAAAAATAATAATTAAATAACTTAGATAATTCATTAAAGCCCCTAATCACTTGGTCCACAACAGGATCAGATTATTTAATCAAGAGTTCTATCCGGTGTTTAATTAGCAACATATATCATAATATTACAAGATAACATAAGGAGGAGTTTTATCCCACGACACATAGGCTTAGTTGATTATTCTAGGCTTGATTATGATTGTTAGGAGGAGTTTTATCCTACAACGCATAGGCTTAGTCGATTATTCTAGGCTTATTATGATTGTTATAGGCTTGGTTATGATTGACTTGATGCATGTTGGGTCAATTAGTATGAAAACAAATTTAGGTTTTGAATTTGGGAATTGAAGCTCCCTAAATGTCGATACATAACACATCGCACAATCGAAATTATAAAATGAATATACGTTTGCCTGATTAAAAACTGAATTTGTACAACCTAATAATATTTAAAATTCAAATATCTCTTATTATTTAATTATAAATTTTTTGTTATATTTATTATCCTATAATTTAAAAACCAACTCTGATGAACGAAGATTTTTACCATCTGAACCATTGGTTCACTGATCAAGGGTAGAAGGGTTTATGTACTTGCATTTTGTTGAATTAATAGATTATAATGTTTTTACTAAATTTTTGTTATTGTATTTTATGAATTGTAATACATTTTAATGTAAATTTATTTATAAGAATATGTTGGTTATATTTGAATTTCAATAAAATGTTGCAAACCTAAAGATTTTAGTTTATATTTATTAGTTTGAACCAAATTATTATTTAAAAATTTGAAGCTCAAATGGTAAAACAAAAAAAAAGCAAAACCAAAACGAAACCAAAATGAAGACCAAAAACAAAAAAACAAAAAAACTGAAACCGAACAATTTTAAAATCCTATAAACCAATTTTTAGTTTCCATTTAAGCTAAAACCGAACTAAACTGACATATACACATCCCTAATTGGTAGGTGTGTGTTATAGTAGCGTGGTCAACCCCACCACTTTTTTTAAACGACTAACGAATAATTTTTAAGCTCAGTCACCCAGGTAAACTCATTGGCAAAAAGGCACCCATGTCCGCGAACACAGACAACACTGGTGACCCGGCTCGAACACCATTTCAAGAGAAACCCACCACCTAAAGACCCACTATGATAAAACCTTTAGTTCACTTGAAGCATATTGCACCCAATGAGACTTCAATACATAACATGTATTTAAAAAAATCATAAGACATTTCCTCCTAAACCAGTTGATAAAAACTAATTAACACCACCCTTGTAATCAACTTTTTTTTAAACGGCCAACGAATAATTTTTTTAATCCATCCACGTGTCTCTGTCGAGTCGGTGACATACAAGAATGATTGAATGAATGATGAGTTTGCAGCACAGCACAGCACAGCACAGGTATTCATTATGATCCATCTTTCTTCTTCTTTTTTGCACAAATCTACCATAAAACCCTAGAATAACTTCCGTAAGTTTCTTCACGCTTTCAATTTCATCTCCAGCAACAGATCATCATGAGTGAACCACAAAAGGACATCAATCAACAACAGTACCCTCATCCTCCAGATCAACAGCAGCAACAACCACCGCCACTGCCACCGTCTCATCAGTACGCCACCTTCCAGGGCGTCGGCCACCACCAGTACCCTCAGCCGGTGATCGGCTTCCCTCAGCCGGTTCCGCCGCCTGGAGAACCGGGTGGACCGCCGGTCGACCCTTATCTTCACGGCTATCAAGCCGTTCAAGGTATGAAATCATGATATGTTGAAACCCCTAGTAAATTGCATGATCAATAGTCAATACTATCTGTTTTTTATGTCTGTAGTCTATGATTTTAGTTGATTGAGTTGAATTTAGTTGCACATGTTATATGTTGTTATTGAATTCAGTATCGATCGATGTGGATGATGTTATTAATCTGAATATCGAAGAGGTTATAGGTATTCTGTGTACAACCTAAGGGATGAAGAATTATGAAAGGTCTACTTGATGAATTGGTTTTTACGTGTAACTAGAAATTTGACTGAAACTTCGTTATGTGTATTGTGGCAGGGACATTAACGTGATTAAGTACATAAAAGAAACAAATAAAGTTATCTCGGTTTTGGTCCCTGTGTTTTGTAGATTGCCTCCACTTGAGTACCACCGTTTATTTTGTCTCTATTATTGGCCTTAGTTTTCAAAATCGTTTCTGTTTCAATCCATTTTACTAACGCTATTAACATTTTCTGTTAGATGAGTGTAGGTGCATGTTAAATGAACAAAGTACCCCTAGACTTACTTCATACCCACTTCATTCCCCATGAAAAACACACAAACTTAAAGAGAGAAAGGAAACTTTAGAGAGAGAGAGAAAAAGATGGGGCTGGTGGTGGCGGCCGCATTCCTTCCACCAACGGTGGTAGGCAGAAGACGATGGTGATGCAACGGTGACCGGCGGCGATGACGCATGAGGGGGTTTCCGGAGATTCAATTCTTCTATTTTTCGACGTTTTTCCGACGTTGGCACCAGAGATTCGATTTTGCTTAACAAATCACCCGTCGTAATGTTCGTTCCTTCGCCGGAGAACATACTTCCGCTTTTCTTGTAACAAAATCAAGTGAAAATTATCAGATGACCCGGAGTTCATAAGCAATTTAGATTCAAAATATTCAAAGATCTGCAAAAATCTTTAAAATCAAATCGAAATCATGTAAAATCTGAGTCCAATGGTGGTGGTGTTCTCCAACTCGTGGCGGCTCGACCTCAAAGGTTTTCCGGCAAGGTTCCGCTAACCTCCGGCAACCCTAAAATATCACGATTCGACAGGGTACAGAGGTGGTGTTATCCAAACCCTAACCTACACCACCTCTACCCGCCACCGCACATCCACCACAACGCAGCTACTGCCACCAATGCACCTTCGTCTTACTACCACTATCACAACCACACCTCCGCCATGCCACAACTACCGCCGCCACTGCACCTCTTACACACCACCACTGTCGCAACGCAGCTATCGTCGCCACTCGCCCCTGTGCAACCACAGACTACCACCACCACCACGAGTTCACGACCTCCACCACGCCGGCCACCACCAAAACCATCTACAATCGCCTCCCTTTATAAATTCCCCTGAAATTAGATTAGAAACATTCAACATCTCCTGAAATTAGATTTGATAGTGGTGGTTTGATTTTAAAAAAAGGAAACACAAAGTTTGTAATAACCATTTTCAGCCCTAAGGGTATTTTTGTCTTTTTAGAAAAATCTAACAGAAAATGTTAACACTATTAGTAAGAAGGACGAAAACAGAAATGATTTTGAAAACTTAGGCCAATAATAGAGACAAAATAAACGTTAGTACTCAAGTGGAGACAATCTACAAAACACAGACTAAAACCAAGATTAACTCTAAAAAGTATTATGGCCTGCACATTGCAATGCAAATAAAAAGTTGTCAAACCACTGAACTAAGAAACAAATCAAGTTTTAGTGTTGCAAGGAATTGTATATATCCACAGTTGAGATTGAAAAAAATAATAATATAACCCACCGAATATGAGGTATATGTAGCTTTTGGTTGTAAATAAAGCTTATTTAGTTGTACACAGACGCGCAACTCATGGCACATCAGCTTAGGGCCAAAATGTATCGGGGTGCCTTGCTTTTTTTTAAACCAAGATACTACTTGTAGCTGATATGGATCATTGTGATCTCCCACTTGTAACTGTGAGGAATATAATTATCATTTCTAGATCAACCATTAGTAGATATGGATGTGATAGAAACTAAGATCTTCGATTGACTGGAATTAGGAAATTACAAAGTAGTCGGCCCGATTTCGAGCAGGGCAAATCTCCGATTACACTAAGAACAAGATAAACATATAATCTAGCCTAAGAAAATAAATGCAGGAAACTAGATACTTAAAAGAACAGGAACGTGGGGCAGTTATGGGGTATATTCCCACTTCCCTGAAGTCATGGGTCACTCCCCATCTCCTTCACATTTGAATGTTTTCCCTCCATAAGCTTTCCCTCCAACTTGTTCACCCTTCTTCAGCCCCAAATGGGTCTGCCCCGATCCAGAGTGACCCGACCCAACATCGGGTTTGTATCAGGATGTTTAACCAGTTATTGATTTACAAAATCAAGATTGCTGTTGCTGGATGGTATCTTGGTTAAATCTGTTAGGGTGCAACAGATGGAAACGATATGAGATAATAGAAAAGCGATCTCTCTTGGGAAAATAATAAACTTCTATCCGTTAAACTGACACAAATTGTCATACTGTTCATACAATATTTCAATTAATGTATCAACACACAGTAACTTATTTGAAGTTATGCTCAACTTTGTTTTAACAGTGCTTATGGTGTTGTAGGTTATGCTGTTGCTGAAGAAAGACCTGTGCCAGAACACCGTCTTCCTTGCTGTGGTATTGGTATTGGATGGTTCCTGTAAGTTATCTTCCTGTTGCATTAAATGAAGTCAAATATTATTTGGTTCTTGTATGTGTTTACCCTCTTTGTATTCTACTATTTAACTCTTTCCAAATCAAATGAGTTGCAGTTTCTTACTTTCTTGTATCCGTATTTATAACGTCAATCTCGCATCTTGTTTTAGTAGTTTTTGTTGGCACTTGATAAAAGATAAGATGTTCCATTAGCACCTTTGTCCATGGTCAATGACTATGGTTTGAAAGTTCTACAATAAGTTGGAAATTTATTATTTTTGTATCAAGTTTGCTTAAGATCTTCAACAATAGACCAATTACTTTAAGCATTAGTCTTTTTATATACATCTTTTTGTTTAGTGGAGACTCAATTTGTCAAATGTCTTAAACTCCTCTCATGTTTTATGATGGGATGCTGTTATTACGACAATCCTATCCTAATCAAACTTCTTTAACATCGATCTTATTGTCGGTAATTTTTCCTGTGAAGGTTCATTGTCGGTTTCTTTTTTGCTGCAATCCCTTGGTATGTTGGAGCATTCATTCTATTATGTGCTCAATATGATGCCAGAGAGAAACCTGGATATGTTGCTTGCCTAATTGCTGTAAGTTTTATCATATTTTTAGTTAAGTTTTTACATTTTGGTTTTGACAAAAAAGTTCTAGGCGAAACAGCTAAAGTTTTAGAAACGACAAACTAAACCAGCCGGGTTGGGTGGTTCCGCTGCACAAGCTGGTTTTTTAGCAGTTGGGACTGATTTTTATTTTCAAAGTCATTAGTATGTATTAAACACCTTAAAATGATAAAGATGGCAATGAATACAAAACATATACAAAATTAAATATTCCAAATACGAAAACAGTAAATAAAAGATGGCTAAATTGCCGGTTTGGTTTTGATGGCTGGCCGTTCCAAGTTCCAAACTGTCTAACTGACCCGTAAACCGAAAAATCATCAGTTTGGGTCGTGAACTGAATTACTTAAATTTCAAACTGGCTGACTTGCTTCGGTTCAGTCTGTTCCAAAGGTTACCCCAGGTTTTAAAGTGCACAGATATTCTGAAGTCAAATTCTTTTACCTTAACTATATTTCATTTTGCAATGTAGGCTATCATTGGAACAATTGCTGTGATTTTTGGCGTTACAAGTTAATGGGCTGGTGGTTCACCAAGCATTTGTTTAAAGTTGTACAAAACTAAAAGTTGACTGGTGCATATATGAAATCAATCCAGTAGGTGGTCCATTTGTTTTTACTATATTTATATGAATGATGCCGTCTTATGGTGTGAATTTGTAATGTGAATAGTGTGTCTTAGTGTGTGTATGTTTGTTGAACTTGGTAGTTATTTGTATTTGCCTGATGCATATATGAAACCAAATCCTAGTTTCGTCCTGGATCCTTTTCGTTCTGGTTAGGCCTCGTTCAAGGCCCCAATCTGTAGACAGTTCAAAACTGTAATGGCTAGCTCACTCCATGTACAGTTTTGATTCAACTTATTTGTAGGCTGTTAACCTATTTACGATCTACTTTAGTCATTTTCAGGTTAACCTGTTTGTCGTCTTTTAATTTGGTTTTGGCTCAAAACCTGATTGAGTTTCGTAATCAAAATGAGCTTTAAATGGAACACGCCCGAAGGCCAACACCAATGCAATTTTAGAGGAATAAATGAACCGTCTCACTGGCTGTAGTTACAGTTACGCTCGCCCCTATGGCTCACATGATGATAAAAAAAACAGTTCACTGTCATTTCTCTCCCAGGAATATCAATTGTTTTAGTACGACCATGAACCATGCAGGTTTTCAACAACTAAAACAAACAAGAAGATGAAAGAAATTGATGACTTTGGGTTGACTCTAAGCAAACTCATGGAGAAGAATGTGATGCTCTCAAGGGTAAGTGATGATCACAGATTTTCTAAATGCAGTTCTTAGACTATATTCTATGGCAAAAGTGCAAAACCATATTCACATGAATTGCATACCATGAGACCAAAGTTGGGGGCCCAACCGTACCAGCCAGGGAACAGTTGTTGCTGCTTATATTTTACATCATGATAATCAACTTTATGGGGAAGAACGAAAGATGCTAATAAGTTCAACACACAGATTTCAGAGGCAATTGAAAAGGTAACGATGAACAAACTCGCGTTCTTCCCTTTAGTCTGGGGCCCAGGATGTGCATTGGGAATAAGTTTTGCATTGACAGAAGCTAAGTTGGTGTCCTACAAAATTTCTAGATCAGTTATCACCGTTTTTATTCTCACTCACCTTCATTTGTTGTTAGTTGTTACGCTTCAACCACGAGATGGTGCTCATGTGATTCTCCACAAGATACAGCACCCAGACCTGTGGTTGGTGTCTTTTATTGTCATTTTAGCTGGTCGGAATGAACCAGTGACTCTCATTTCTGACTTGTTGGAACTTGATCAATTCTCCCACCTTCATCCCATTTTTATGACACCACACAACTTTTAGTAGCAAACATCCAATGTACAAATTTCAAAATGATGCAATGTGAAATCTGTTTTCTTGTTTCTCCCAGTATACAAAAAAGTTTCATGAACATATAACAAAAGCGAACATCCAATCTCTTGTGGAATATAGATGCAGACTTGCAGTTAGAAAGAATGAAAGATCTATCAGCCATCATCAACAAAATTTAAATCAAATATACAATGTCGTATTGAAAATGTTGATTCTTACATTCCATCTGTTGAGCAACCTATTACCATGAATGGTGCTTAAGCATATCATTAGAATGACGGATAGAAGTAATACCTTAAAACTCTTTTAAGAATTTCCATGGGATGCTTAATATCCTGATAATCTTATAATTCCAGCAGATTTTGTTGTCATAACGATCCAAAACCTTCTAATGGCCACACCTATAACAGAAGCATACAAAAATGCACAATTAGCTGACAACCCAGACACCAGTGATCACCTTCACATCAAGAAACTCAAAGATGATGAAATTAGGCACTCACCCTACACCAAACTTTGCCCTGAATAAGACCATACGGAATTGGACCAAAGTTTCGAGAATCATTAGATGCATAAATGTTATCTCCTTGAATCCACACATGTCCCTTTGGCACCTATAAGTTCAAATCACAAACATGAACTTAGAAAATAACAGCCTTGGCACCTTAACCTTTGAAGCCCACTTGTATAGCACCTACGCTAAATTTTACTTTATCCTACCGGTTAACAGGATATTGACGGGCGGTGAGTTAAAAAAAACATCCTTGGTTCCTTAAAGAAAGATGCATCCAATCAAGTTAAAACAAAACATAAAAAGCTTCCTTTTCACAAATGTACAGAAAAACTTTTCTGCACTAGATGTTAAAGTCACAGAGCTAATCAAACTCTCATACAAAGCCCTAAATGTTATGTTCATTTCATCCCCAAAAATCAAACTAATAACTAGAAGTCATCCAATTCATCACAAAAACCCTAACTTCTATGTTCAAATGTTCAATCAACCAATCTTTATAAAAACAAACACCAAACAGATCATAAGAACACTACCACAACAGTCCGAGACCGATCACTGCGACTCGGATCAACCAAAAACGAAACAACTTCACCTTCCATCGCCACAACACGTTTCGTAATCATCTTCCTAGGGTTTTCCGGAGACTGTATCAACACCACATCACCGGGGCCCACTTTCCCCAACCTATGCGATATATACTCCGACAACACAACGTCGCCGGTCAAATTCAACGTCGGCAGCATACTCGGACCGTACACCTGCAACAAAAACTCCATTATCATCACCACCACAACGTTAACGAGTATGTATGGTGTAGATTGAGGAATTGAAGAGTTACGAGTGTAGGGGAGAATATGTAGGTGTTGGTGACGTGAAGTAAGCAGAGGAATTTTGCAACAATGGCAGCTCGATCGATTGATTCTTTAGCAATGGTGGTGAATTTGCTGAATGATAATTTCATATCTGTGGTGAATATTGAGGAGTGAAGATCTAACTGATGAATTTTGGGGGAGAAATATGGTTATCCACTTTGATTTTATTTGGGGAAACTATGGACTTTGGGTGAAGCTAGTTGTCAATTTTTAATAATAACTAGTATTAAGCCCCCCGTGTTACAGCGGGAGACGTAAAATCGCGTCAAGTAACACCAATCACACATCATCGCAAGTGACCATACACACCGAAAAATACCGTAGACGAAACGTAAAACATATAAAACAATAAGTTTATCTAGGGCCAGTGTGTTGTGACGGTGCCGTTGAACGGGAAAAAATGAGTTTAAAAACGTTGAACCACACACGCATGTTGCGATGTGTTAACTCACAAATTTTATTACGAAACATAAAAGGAACAATTTGTAAAAATATAAAAAGTATAAGAAACCAAAGTTGAAAGTAAAAAAAATATTGGGATTAAATTGTAAAATATATAAAATTATTTGGTTAAAAAAAGTTAAGAAAAAAACAAAAGGCAAGTACAACCCCACTAAACATAATGTACAACACATGATGCATAACTAACTTAGTAATTAGTATATATTAAATATTTTTTGAAAATAATGTGAATACTCTAAGGTTTAAGTATTTTTATATTATACATGGGTGTTCTGTTTTATATGATTTACACCTCTAAAGTTTGGAATGTTTTTGAATGACAATGAAGCTGGTTTGATGGGAGTGTGTTTAGTTCATTTAATTTAATTGAGATCAAGTTTAATTTACTTTAAACTTTTTTTTATTTAAATTTGAGATTGGCTTGAGGCTGGCTTGTATATTATATTTCTAAACTATATAGTTATAACTTATGTATATAAATGTGTGGGTGTGTGTATGTACGCTTGTGTGTATTTATAGCATAATATTTACTTTTTCTTTATCATAGTTGTAACATTATATTATATTACGTAGCATTATATATTATCATATCATATTACATTACATTATTTGTATTTATACTAGTACTTTGCTTTTTTTTTTTTTCTTTTTTGTATCATAGGCCTAATTTTAATAAATGAAATTCTGACTGGATCTTATTTGTTAGGCTTAAACTCATTTAAATTTAATTTTATTTGAGATTTATACAAGCCGACCTGGAATATTTTATACGAGGCTCGACTTGTTTGCTATTTAAAATTTTAGAAGCCCATTTCTCGGGTTACTTCTTCCGGATTTGTTTGACTCTAATTCCAATCTTAGTTTTATTTCCAATAGACTATTTCAACTACAAAAGGCATGCATATTATGTTGCTTAAACGTTTTTATTTTCTCTTCATAAAATAAATTTACGATGATATTTTCTCTTCATTTATTAAATTTACATGAACGTTGATGTGTAGTTAAACAAAGAATTAACATATTATAATTTGATTAAACTTGTTAAAGATAAGATTTCATTGTAATTGTAAAAACGTATGAATATATCATGATGTATATTTCAACTATAAATTTGTGCTTCTATTGTGTGTCAAATGGACAAATAACCACCCAAAGATCCAAACGAGAAACATGTTAGGACCGGTTTAACAAAAACTCGAATTGTCTCTTTCAAACGGGCTTTATCTACACTCATTCAAAACGGGTCAACAGGTCAACCTCTTCATAACCATTGTGTTTAAGATGAACTTGAATCTAACTACAACCACCATCTCAACTTTGCATATTTGTACCATGTGAAATACCTCCAAGAAACCAAGAAAATGATAAGAACTTACAATTATGATCATTTCAAAGAATATATTCAGTATACAACAATACCTATGAATGTTTATTTCTTTTCTTCCAGATATATGAATTTCCTATAACTTCATAACATTTTACAGAAGCCGATCAAAGACCATATAACAGCTTAAAACCTCCAAGAAACAAGTGTGTTTCTTGACAGCTTCAAGAACATTCCAAAGATAATCTAGTCAATACGTTCAAGATTGAATTTAACCATCCCCTCAAGGGCTAACCGAAATGCACTCTGAGGAAGGCATTGTAGACACTGGATTGCCTCATCAGCTTTCTGTTTAGCGAGGATTCGGGCTCTTTCAATCCCACCACTATTCATCACAAGTTCAATAGCTTCAGTTATAGAACCTGTTTCACAAAACTCTGACTCGATTATGTCTCTCAGTTTTGACTCTTTTTCAAGAGCATAAATCACTGGTGCGGTTAGGTTCCCTTTCGCGAGGTCACTGCCAGCTGGCTTTCCCAACTGCTCTGCTGACTGTGTAAAATCCAATATGTCATCGACCACCTGGAATGAGAGACCAAGATTCTTGCCATATTGATACATTTGCTCGCTGATGTTACTGTCAACCCCACTAAAGATTGCAGCTCCTTTTGTGCTTGCAGCGATTAGTGAAGCTGTTTTGTAGTAGCTTTTGATCAGATATTCATCAAGTTTAACATCACAGTCAAACAAACTCGATGCCTGCTTGATTTCACCACTAGCAAAATCTTTAATAACCTGTCATAGTTCAAGTTTTAGCATCTATTTTCTGTTTCTTGAGGGTAATAAGCCTTTTGAAGTGTAAACAGAGTAATAATATACCTGGCTAATAAGCTTTATGACCTCAAGGTTTTCAAGATTCGCAAGGTACCATGAGGATTGTGCAAACATGAAATCACCAGCTAGAACAGCCACTCGTGTACCATAGAGCTGATGGACGGTTTCTTGGCCTGCATACAGAAAGAAAAATGCTTAATTTTAGAATGAGGGGAGTGAAGGAAAAAACCAACGTAATTTGTAGGGCATGTAGGCGATATTCATAAACAGTTTCGATGTTTGTTTTAAAAGTATTTATTAATGATTTAGGATTAGATAATCAGTAGTAAAAGCATTGGTTATACTGCTGTAGATTATAGTCTTTGGATGTGTTTCTGCTGGTTTAAATTGAAATAACAATAAGATGTTCAGTGTTTGAGGCATTTTAACTAACTTTTTTTCATATTAGACACTAACACACTCAAACCTATTCCCCCTCTTATTATTTTTTTTAACTTTTTCTTAGTTTCAACTTCGCAGTCTTGGTGAAACAGAAGAAAACAGAATAAATGTCTATTATTATCTTGTCTTTGTTTCTCTTGTCTCTTTCAATCTAACTTGATTTATACAGAGCCAAAGCAGTGCTTGCTTCACCACCCTACCTGAGATTGCACCGCTTACAGTGATGTGAAGGGATTTCTCACCAGCACTACTGCTTGCATTTTAGGCGTGCTTTTTGAAACAAAGCTAACTAATAGATAAAATGACCAAATATTTTGAAAATTAGAGGCAATTTGTGAAATGGAAACAGAAATAAAAGTTTATCAAAATAGGTTAAAAGTAGGTGTCCATTAGTTTTTTAATTTACCATAGATAATCAGTTTTGTTTTAGAATGTGAGAGATATATATTAATCTCCAAATAATCAATAAAGCAGAATATGTTCTTCCAAATAGTAAAAACCGATTATTGTGAATGCAAGTCATAGGGTCTTATAATCTGTTCCAAAATGCAAAATCCAGACACCCCTTAATGAAGTTTTTCTGAAGTCTTTTTGACGATTATTAACCTAACATTACATTACAAAATACAAACATGACAAATCATGAAACATCTCTATGTATTCAGGAATTTTACCTCTTCTCATGTCACTTTCATCCAACACATCATCATGTATTAAGCTTGCAGTATGAATCATTTCAATGATCTCGGCCAAACGCCTATGCTCTCTTGTGAGTTCCCTGAGCCAGAAAAAGGAAGATATTACGTCAACATCAAACCATTCGAGAAATAAATAAATAAATAAATAAAAACAAGATACTCACTCTAAACCTGTAAGCTCTAATGTGGCTCTTGACACTAAGAACACCAAGGCTGGTCTCATTCTCTTCCCACCGGCGCTAAATATCTGCTCAGCAGCAGACATTAAAACTGGATTTTCTGCACCAACAATCTATCACAACCAACATAAAAAATATATCAGCAGCTTTACAAAACCAAAAAACATATGAGGGCTCAATTCTTAACTAAAAATACAATAGATAATAGCAGCAGAAAGTTATGATAGAAATGTGAGCCAAAATATACACCAAGAGTGTGCAAAATTTATAAGTTAGTTACAATTTTATTAGTTGGGAAGAAAACTATTTACTCATGATCAAAGTAATGATCAAGATCCCCTCAAAACTGTCATCTAAAGGTATTTCAAATCATTGTGCCAAAAGTGTTTGTTTCATCCTCAAAAGACAACTAATTATGTGATTCGTCCAATAACTTTTAAATAAACCTTAAAAAGCCAGTAACTATACACTTATAACACACCCATAAGTCTAACTCTAATTTTAAAATCACAATCCTCAATCTTGATGCACCTAAGCTAGCAAAATTTGACTCAAGCAACTCAAAGTTCTCAACAACATTCAAATTAACACATAAGTAGCACAACACAAAACATGATTAAAATAAACAACATATAACTCACAGATTGTAGATTCTTGTTCAATGTCAAAAGGTCATCAGCAACAACTTCAAACAAATCTGCTGTAGATTCCTTCTTCTCACTTAACACTGCTGGAGGCCCCGGTGAATCGCCTGTTCATAAACAGTGTATTCAATCAACAAACTGAGTTTGTAAATGCAAATCAACTGCAAATGACAATGAAAGTACCATTAAGCAAAGTCTCAGGAGCTTCAGTAGAAAACACTCGACGCTTTGCAACACCACCATCACGGCGGCAACATATCAATCTCCGACCACCACCACCGCCACCGTAGCCCCTACTCACACTCCTACTTGCATAATTTCTCAAAGAAAAACGGTCGAATGAAGAATTGAAAGAACACCCACAAGCAGCAAAATCAACAAACGCAGTCCGACCAAATTCAAGATTATGGCATGTCGCCGGCATCATCTTCTTAAACACCCTCAAGATCAAATTTTTCCTCGATGAAATTGAAAACCCAACAAGAAGATTTCAATAATCTGAGCATGAGCACACACCCATCTCGCAAGAAACCATAATAACGAAGAACAATGCGATATGGGTGCAGATGAAATTGAAGAAAGACGCAAGTTGGAACAGGAGGTATGCAGTAATCTAGAGGAGATATACTGGTTTTTTTAGTGGATCCAATAAGTCCACATATGTCAAACAGCAAAATTGGTTTTGTTTAAATTGGAATGTGTAGTTGCCACAAATTTGAGGGGGGTTAAATAAAGCAGTTGTTGGGTATTTACACAGGGTTTCTTGATTTGACAAAAGGGTGTATATGCGAAGAGAAATTGGGGGAAAAGGGCACCTTATCTACGGGTTGAATTTGTGTGTGGCAGAGGAATTGCAGTTGGTGGCCAATTGAGAAACGTTCATGTTTTATGTGATCTCCGAGAAATGCCCAATTTTTCATTATTTTCTTCAAAAAGATGCTATATGTCTTGTTTTATTTTGTAATTCGAATCAAATAAACTGGATTTTAATAATTCAAATTATTATGTATTGACTAATAATAATTCAAACTAACAATATGATAAGTGTTGGTTACAATTTTTATCTTTGTAACCGATAGTAATCACAATAACATAATCATCAAATGCTTACATTTGATTTTCGTAAAGTTGGTTCTGCTCACAAAAATGAGAATAAACTAAAAAATAATGCAATCGAAATTGACCGAGAAACAAATAAAAATCGAATGTGAACAAATGATAATTATGATTTTAGGATTATTAGTCGTTCAAAAATAAAAATTAAGAGTGTTACTAGTGAAATTGATAGTATAAATTATTATTGGCCAATATAAATTAGTTTGGACTCTAATCGAAAATAAAACCTGTCTGTAACCACAATGACTATATGCTTAACACACCTTCAGATCGAAGAAGTTTAGAATTAAAATAACGTATATGATCATGTGATAAGGTGAGATTGCTTTCTATAAGCTTAAGTTTTCGTAACTTAGACATATGCTTTTTATTATTTGCTCAATTGTAACACTCTTGTTACGCAATATTTAACGGATGTTAAAGTTTATTTTAAACATTATAATAAAAATGCAATACCCTTAACACATGATCATATACGTTATAAAAAATTATAAAGTTTACATAACCAATCCATCCTCACTCTTCTCTTTCCAATTGAAATGATGATGGTTCTAGATTCACACATTAATTATGGCTCGTTCTTCGATGTATAGACTGATTGTGAGCCTTTCACCGATTCACACACCGATTGTGACTTTTGCAACTCTAAATTATCTTTTCATTACAATCGTTGGTGGTAAGTGAAAATATTCTATAAAAGTGAAAAATAATATTAATCTTTGGGGGTATTGTGGTGTTAGCAATTGGGAGGGAAGTTATTGATCTAAGATGCAACACCTAAAGTTTAAGATGTATTTTTAAAGGAATTAAACCTTGAAGAAGGAAATTAGAGATTTAAAAACCTTGAGGAGGAAACTAGAGATTTAAAATCCCTAATAGCCTCCAAATAAACATGAGTATTTTTTTTTTGATGATTTGGACTTTTGAAAAAGAGACCCATCATAGCAACATAATCAAGTGATTAATCAACAATGTATCTTTTATTCGTTCCCGTCAACATTTTGATTATGATTTTACAAGGGATCGATCATAAGATTTTGGTGTGTGTGTCTGGCCCGACCAAACTCAACAATTGGCTCAGTGAGCCAATCAACCAATGATGGTATGTGCACAACAGGAGGATGATCGAACGAGATAGTGATCGATGGTGTTGGTTATGGATAATGGTAGGATTGGATATGGTGGTCTAATAAGAAAGTATGATAGTTATGTTGTTAATGATGAGAAAGTTACAAGAAGCAGAGGACAACCATGTTGTATCATCCCACATCGGTTGGGAATTGAAACGAAAACTTTATTATATAAAGCATGATACTTTTCCTGTTAGACATGTTTTAAAATCGTGAGGAGTGGACGCCTTAGGGGGTGACATTACCAAAACATATAATATCTTGCAGGGTACTTGGACTGTAACAAATGGTATCAGAGTCAGGGCTCGCCGTTGTGCAAGCGAGGATGCTAGTCTCCAAAGTAGGGAAGGATGTAAACATCTCACATCGATTGAAAAGGGGAACACAAGCTTCCTTATATAGAACAATATACCTTTCCTATCAGACGTGTTTTAAAAACATAAGGGGTGGACGTCTGAGGGTGTGCTGCTACCAAAACCAACAATACTTAGTACGGTAATTGGGTTGTTACACAGATTGAGCGGCCAAGTCAAGTGGCAAGCTGATAACCGAAACAGGTTAGTGGGAGCAAGGTGATAACAATAGTGGTTTTCTTGATGATAACATTGGAAGTCTGGTTAGGGCGTATGATGATGTTACAGATATAATTATTGGAGCAGAGGATAGTGGGAAACACGACATGTAATTTTTTTAACTTAAAAGCTTTAACAATACCATATCAAATTAAAGAGAGTAATATGCTCTTTTATATAATGTATTTATTTTTTAAAAACAATTAACTTAGAAAGAAATTATAGCCATTTAAAAATCATAGGAGAACTAGTTTAAAAATCAATAATTGTAATTATGTGTAAAAAATAACTAAAGTATCTAAATTCATAGAAGATAACTTTACCCCTTAAACTTTTCACTATACTAAAAGTGTGCTCACATGATTTAACTATAAACACCGCATGTAGGTTTTTTAAATTTGAAAATAATAATAAGAATAGCATACTAGAGTAAAATGCTCGCATTTGTGTTTGTAATAAGTTTTAAAAAGTATTAACATACTAAAAACTTATAGTAATTTGAAAATCACGGGGGAGTTGGTTAATAAATGAGTTGACAACTATTTAGTTTTATTTTTTGATATAATTTAGCTTTAAAGGATTATCCAATTTGTTTTAAAAGTAGTATTAATTACTTAAGCATTTAAAATTATGTAAAATTATCTTGTTACAATGAAGTTTTTATATAATAATTTTATGGGATAATTACATATATCCCCCTATAAACTTCATTAATTACATATATACCCAACTTAAATTTTTAATTACATATATCCCTTTGTAAAACTTAGTTAATTACATATATACTCAAATTAAAAGTTTAATTACATATATCACATTCTAAAACTTAATTAATTACATATATACTCAAATTAAAAGTTTAATTACATATTTCTACTTTATTAAACATAAACATTACATATTTACCCATTTTTTTACTTTTATTAAAAATAACTTATATAATTAGTATTTTACTCTTATTTTTATTAAACTATATAATTATGTTTTTTCTTCTTTACTTGCTTTTTGAGTTTTGATTATTTATTAATATGCCTATAGTAACATTTTTTTATCTTCTTTTTATTTATTTTCTTACCTTTTTATACTAAATTTTTGTGGTATATGTACGACACACTTCCAGTTTCATTATGCAACATAAAATTATGCGTTTGAATCATGTTGCATAACGTGACTGGAAGTGTCTCGTAAAACAACAAAAAAAAATTAGCATCAAAATGTAAAAAAACAAAAGAAACATAAAAAACGTGAGTATATCAATATTAATAAAATAATCAAAATTTGAAAAGCTAGTAAAAACAAAAAAACATAATCTCATAGTTTAAAAAGGAAAGTGAATAAGTTATTTTAAATAAAAATAATCAAATGGACAAATATGTAATATTTATGTTTAATAAAACGGATATATGTAATTAAACTTTTAGTTTAGGTATATATGTAATTAACTAAGTTTTAGAAGGTGATATATGTAATTAAACTTTTAATTTGGGTATATATGTAATTAACTAAGTTTTACAAGGGGATATATGTAATTAAAATTTTAAGTTGTGTATATATGTAATTAATGAAGTTTGTAAGGGGAAACATGTAATTCTCTCTAATTTATTGGTGGTTGTTTTGGTTAGTTTTTGTTATTTACTACTGGTAAGTTGTAACGTATTGCAACAATTACATTGACATAGTTAAGTACGTATAGAGAAACGTATAAAGTTACGAGGACTCGATTGTAAACATTTTAATGTAGATAAAAAACACATCGTAACAACATTTTTAAAAATAAAAAAAAAGTCAAGTCGTTGTAAAATTGAGTGTTAAGAAGTAGAAAAAGTGAATTAAAAAGGAACTAAAATATATCCTATATTACTTTGATTATGAATAGCCTAGTCGGTTTTAAATATAGTTAATTAACATAAAAACATTGCATGTCTTAGTGTTATAAAAAAACGTATATAAACACAAACATGTCATGATGTTATATTCGAACTTAAATAAAAGATTACACGTTTCATTGTTTTTATTGTCGTGAATAAAATATGAAATGGGTTATTTAGACAAAAATACGAGAAAATAAAAAAAATGTATTCTATTCTAAATCAATCATACCTATTTATTTGGTATACTATGCCAGAAAATATATTTAATTAATAAAAATCTTTTGAGATAGGATTTTTATTAATTATTATTATGCCCATACATACCAAATGATCAAATGAGTGGAAGAAAAATTAAATTCTATTTTGTCTGGATCGTACTCGGATAACACAAGTGAAACTCGTCGGACACACCACCGACTATCGAGGTAAAAACTCCAAAACTCTATTTTTACACACGTGTTAATTTTGTTACCACTATGTAAACTATTTCTTATACAAATTTACATATATGTAAATAGTTTTTGCACATTTATAGTACATATGTGTAAACATGTGTAAAAAATACTCTTATTGCTGATAAAAATTTAGGGTTCTCATTTGCTCTCGTCAATGTGTACATACGGAACGTCAATAATAAAGAATATGTTCTAATAGGTCTTAACAAGGTTGGTGATTGTAGTTATATGCCATTGACCATAACAAACTAAAAAGTAACTTCAAAAAGCAAGGACATCTTAATGTGTCATCTCAAAATAAAATTCACATTTGGATCTATGTTAAAATTGATGTGGACATAAATCATGTCAATCATACCACCAATCTTTAGTTAGAAAGTTTTTTAGCACATGAATAAAAATCAAGCTCTAAGTTTTTGAATGTTTATGATGTAGGTAAGCCGCATAGCCCACATATTTTCACACTAGGTAAGATGAACTCAAGAGAAACACACCTGAAGAAGGAAGGGAAATAGGTGCCTCTTTGAAGAGGAGAGAGATGAAAAGACGGTGTTATGATTCGCGTGATGGCACACGACACCTTTCTTATTAACAAGCTAATGTCGTTTGAAGAAAGGATGAAACCCGTAAAAGGTTTACATACCACAAGGACGGTTTTCATAACAAAAATGAATCGTATGATCATTACCACAATTTTGCATAAACAACACAAATGATTTATGTCACTAGCAACAATAATAAATATAATGATAAGTAATTTAACACCACCGTTTAGAATTAAAAAAAGATGCTACTTTGATATGATTGAATATTAAATATTACTTCAAAAAAACCAATGGATTACTGAAATGAATTATTCAATTAGACAACTAAAACTGAAAGCAATAATATATCTCATTCGTAGCGAAACGTAGTCTTTTAACTCTTAAACACTAAAAAGCTTTGTAATAAATGAAATTTGAAGTATCTGTCCTAGCGACTTTAATAGCTGCCATACAACAATAATGTACTTGACCGATTAGACTATTAAACTATAAAAATAATATAATAAAAATATATTTAATTAGACTATACTTCAATGGTGGCATGCAAAGTCCATAACATTTTGAGTATAATAAACATGTTATAACTGGTGTGTAAATGAGTTTTTTACGGTGATGTTTAAATAATCAAACCCTTTTAAAACAAACTTTCAATAAATCTCAACAGTGGCCCTCCACATCATTTACGTATCATTGTTATATTGTTAGGTGGTGTTGTTAGGCACTGATAGTGACCATACGTTCACCTAAGCCTACATTCAGAACTCATTGTTGGTTTCTTCTTTGGGGCTATTTATTTTGTTTTCAAATTAGTAGATGGTCGTCTCGAATGTTAGTAGGCGATGATACAAATATGTGGGTATTGTGTTCGTTGTTTTGTAAGGTAAGCAAATCGTTTGTAGGCTTGCATACGTAAGGACATATTTTTTGAGCCTTCTACAACAAAGTTTTACCATTCAATTATTGGGATTTTTTCAAGCCACAAGAACCATCTTTCTCTGTTTTGTAAATACTTCATGGTATTGGTTGCGTTTTGTTTATATGCGGGTCTTTGACAATAAGCATAGGCTTATAACTTGGATTATTGTTGCGAATTTCAAGTTATACTGTTACATGTTGAATACTTGCGCAACACACGTGTTGAAATAACCTAGTTATGATTTGATCACAACTTTCTTACTATAACATGCATTTCCGGATATAATTCCAACCAAACATATTCATTTTTTTGTATTAAAAGAATTTATTTGAATCTATTAATGTATCTTAAGTTACCGTCGTCTGTCATAATATGACACCTTCCACGACATTAAAATCAATAAAACATGATGTAGAAAACTTTATCTTTTATGACCATTTTCAATACAAAATTAAATAAGAAGCTATCCTTATGAATTCAAAAAATCCACATATTATTAAACGAGATCAAGTACTTAACTAGAATTTAAAAGCACAAGTTATTCATTCACATGCTAAACTTTGTCCAACCACAGTGAAAGGAAACTGATTTTCCAAAACATAAACAAACCGAAGGCTCTCTTGAGGGTTTATCCGCAAACCACCATTCACAATGCACACGTCACCTTGTTTCACAATGACCCTAGAATCAACTTCTATACGAGATTGAAACTCTATACAATATAACGTTACATTCCAGGAAACACATGGGCTTGAATTTAGAAGCATCACTCGCCATTCTTGGGGTGCACCCGTTGGCGCTCTTGATGGATCAAGAGTTTGTATTCTTCTTGACCACAAGCTCCTTCATACATAATTACACACAACATATCAACAAATCATGAAAAAACATTAGAACAAATATATAATATGATTAATATGTTAGTATACACTTTTGCACATCAAGGTGATGACCAGAAGTAAAGAAAGGTGCTTCATGATGTTTGCCATTGGCTAGTGAGTGATAAGTTACTTGATAATTTGTTGAAGATCAGAATAGTTAACAAACTTGTATATACACAAACATGCTCCACACAATAATATATACAAGTTTTCACTTTAAACGTACAATAAATTAAATGTTTTATTGTGCAAATAAATTAATATTCAGTTTTAGAGAATGAGTTAAATAATGCTTTACGGTTTTACAATGTTACTTCGATCCGTATTATTTTATGCAATTTAATGTGATTGTTAATTTCTCTATACACCAAATGTTATTTTGGGTAGTTTCTGGTGATAATAAGATGAAAGATTGATTATTATTTTGATTGAAGACATATTATAAATTCCAAGTATTTGATGAGATTGAAATTATTTGAATGCTATTCGTCACACAGGAAGGGTTCTTATGGTTTTTGATGGGTTAAAAGGTCATTTGGTCGGACTTGCATAGAAATGTGTGACTAATTCACAAATTAGTGTCATTTTTAGTAATTTAGTATCAAATAACTCATAACAAATGAGTAAATGTTTTTGGAATCAGAGCGAAAGATAAACCGGTTATTTTATTGGCCGACTGATTGAACCAGTCAGACCGGTTTGGCTTATTTTAAAAACCAAATGATGTCATAATTATATATTAGATATATAGTTATATATATAATTCAATATAGATATTTTATATGCTTAGTTTTAATTACATAAAACTCAACAAAAATCATATGTCCAACACTCTAATTCATAGTTCGAACCATCTGTTAAACTCATTAAAATCCAAAAAATAAAAAAACGGTCCAACCCGGTTCCTTGTTCCCGGTCCGACCACCAATCTGGTTCGAACCGGCTGGTTCCTTGAAAACAAAACGATTTAGGGTGGATCCGATTCGAGTCTAACCTCCAAATCCTAATCCGATTCGAGTCTAAAACCTAGTATAATGTTATATTGACCGACAAGTGTGTACCATCGAGTCTAAAACCTAGTATAATGTTATATTGGATTAGTGGTAGGTTATATTGATTCGAGTCTAAAACTTACCACTAATCCAATACCTAAAGTATGACCCACAAACTACCTCTAGCAATTGAAACATATTATCAAGAAAAAGATAAAATAGAAACCACAACCCAATTTCGAACTTCTTTCATCGATCAAGTAAGTTAAAGACTTGATGCCGCCTACGTATGAGACTAGTTGCAATTGGGTTGGAGGTGCGACTCGAATTGATGGTATCAGACGTCAACTATGTTGATACAAAAACAACAATTGTTTATAATGAAGATTTTATTAATGATGATGAAGGTGTATATCTCTCAAATGAGGAAGATTTCATTAATGATGAAGAAGATGAAGATTCATTAGAAATTAATGACAGTAAGGACAACAACGATGATGATCTTCTAGATGAAGATGGATATTTTTATAGTGATAACTTAGATTGATTGTATGTATTGAGAACAAGTTATTCTATTCCTTATTAAAAATGTCACAGATTATGTTTATTAATTGTTTTGTTGTAAGTTATGTCCTCAAGCGTAACAAGATCACATGGTGGTGATGGTGGGGGTCGGGACCCTCACGAGCATGGATATACCCTCCCTTTAAGTTACAGTCATGTAACTTAATGTTTTCAATATATAACTTTTTATTGAATATATTTTAAATGTTAGATAACTTTTTATATCAATATAGCATCAGCTAAGAAAAGACGATCAAAAGAAAGAAATTTAAATTTATACGAGAAACGGACTGCAAACAACAACCAATCATTGCCCGTGCAATTTGATCATACGGGAAAACAATATAAAGTTGTGGGAGAAAATAATAAATTATTGTTATAGTTTTATTGAATCATATTTCTTTTTAATTATTCCGCTTGGGATAAAGTTTCTGATACATTTTAGAAATCATTGTTTAATTTTCATTAGGTGAGTATTTATATAGTGTTTTATTTGTAATTTGATTATTATAACTTTTATATTTTTCTAACTATTTTGTTTTGAAGGAATGATTTAGAAGTTCATTGTGGTTCAGATCGCTAGTACGGAATACAACTTGGAATTCACATGTATTGCTAGTGAGCTTTTAGAGATAGAAGATATGACATGTAACAATATTTATTGAGTCAAGAAAGATTTTGAGGTCGAGAAAGTTATGATAATATTGAGTAGGCTATAAATAATCTACTTTTATATTTTCTTTAACTATATTTATTGCTCAGAGGTGATACCTTTAGGTAAGAAAACATATATTATCTAAATATTTATTATTAAATATTTTCAGATATAATGAATAATGTTTTTAATGTTTTTTTAGAGCAACAAACCGGGACCCCAAGTCACATTGAAACGTGAAGGATGTCGTATTATAGAGAAGGGTCAGGATGGATCAATCAGAGAGCAGAAGAAGATTGGGTAAGCTTAATATGTTAGGTGTGCTATTATCGTGTGTTTATATGTTTTAAATATGTTGTGTTTGGTGATTTTGTTTCATTTAAAATAATTGTTGTCGACATTAAGTCTATTAAAATAGTTTTGATGCATTTTGACTAACATTTTGTTTCTTTGGGTCAAAATCACCCGAACAGACTTCAATCAACTTAAAGTTTTTGTGCATTTAAACTAGTTTTGGTGAGTTAGACTAGTTTTGGTGAGTTGATTTATATGCTATTCATATTTGAGAATTATTGGTTTTGTTGAATTGTTAGTTTGTATGTTGAAACTTGGGAATTTTATGTTATATATGTTTATAATTAAACAACATGGTTTATATGCTATCTATATTTGAGAATTATTGGTTTTGATGAATTGTTAGTTTATATGTTGAAGCTTGGGAATTTTATGTTATATATGCTTATGATAAAACAACATGATTTTTTTTTCCATTTTATAACAATTATGCTATCGAAATTTCATAAGATTTTTTATACCTTTTTATTTTATTCTTTAAAATTACAAGCAAAAATTGAAAATCAATACACCCAAATGAAAATAGAGGCAGGCGAGTCGTCTGTAAATGAGATGGAATGTTCAGAGTTGACATTAGGCAAATGTGTGATTATATAAGAGGTGTTGGATGAAAAAAAATCTATTGTTATGAACCATCAAGCCGGTCGTTATCACACCGGGTGAAGAAATAGAAGTACTAAGGCAACAAATGCGTGCAATACAAGAAAGAATGAATAAATTTGAAAGAAAAAATTCAAATCCCGATAACAATAAAGATGATGAAGACGACGACAATTATAAAGTTAATTTGTCAGGTTGTAAAAATAAAAAAACTTAGCTTACTTTGGTCTTTTCGTTTTCTTTTGATTTTTGTTTAGGTATTCATAATATTAGTTTTCGTTCACAGTATTTAATTTGGGTTCAAAACATTGGGTTTTTGAGTAAAAAAAACTTGAGAAAACAATTAAAATTTTAAATATGAAACTTTTAATAAGAAACTGTATGGTGACCACATGTTATTGTCATAGTTTAAAATATAATCATTATTTTAATAAATTAAATTACCTATAACGACGATTTGTTGCTGCCATAGGGGTATATTTAATTCTTTTAATTAAAAAAATTATAACTAAAATAATACCAACAAGTTGTAGCTGACTTGTCGTCGCCATAGACCTCTATGGCGACATAGGTTGTGGCGATGATAGGATTTTGTCGTGACTCTAACAAACTAATTTCTTCGTGATATTTTAAAACTGTTAGAGAAATGAGCAACACAAGAAATACGACAATTAGAATAGTAAAACAACCTAAAAGCACAAGAACAATAAAGAACATATGATTATAAGAAAATATGATTATAACATGGTCGAGTTAATCAATTTGATCAGGGTACATCCATTACCATAATTGAAAGATTATTCAACCAACTAAAAAATACGCCTAAAATTCTAACTTCAAAGACTCAGGGGCTATGTGGATGAAAACCATTTGTAAACAGTGGATGAAGAACACCCAACGCTTGATATATAAACTTAAAAGCAAAATAGAGTATTATCTATTAAAACCAACTCTCAAATATTAAATCTTACAATAATAAATTCTTCATGAACAAGCTATAGATTTAACAATTTAAATGGAAATTGATTTTCCCAAACATAAATGAAGTGAAGGCTATCGCTAGGATTCATCCGCTCACCATCATTGACGATACACGCATCACCTTGTTTTGAGATGACTTTAGGATCAACTTCTTTATGAGATCGGAACCCTTTACAATCTAAGTATGCTTTCAATATGACACACGGGCTTGTATTTTCAAGCGTCACACCCCTCTCCCGGTGCACCTGTTAGCTCTTGACGGATGGTGAGGTTGAAATTTTGAGCGTAGACATCTATGCATGCGAATACACAAATATATATATATATATATAGATCAATGAACATGTGTGATCAGGAAAATATATATATATAAGTTGTTTTCATTAGTATACCTCTACTCATAAGGCAGATGAAGATAAATAAACAAATTTGTTTCATGATGGTTGCCATAGGTGGTGGTGTGCTTTTTGGTACTTATTTGACGATGAAAAGAATTAACGAATTCATCTATATGTACTTGAAAGTCGAAACATATAAAATCAACTTTCTGTTATAGGATATAAATTAAATGTTTATAAGGCTCAAATAAATCAATTTTCGGTTTTAAAAGTTGAATTAAACATGTGTTTAATAGTTTCAAACCTTAACCTTAAATATGTTATTGTCTTATATGTGATGACCTTATGCTTAAAACTTTTAGGTATTCGTTATTGAAAAAAGAAGTAATCCCATCATTACACGGATTCTAAAACAAACTTTCGATGCGTGTCAATATGAGTCCTTCACACATGTGTTGGTAATTGAGTGATATCAAGGATTTTAGTGCTACTGGATTAACTTGTTGATTTGATAAATTATATTAGTGTCTAAACGTGTGAGATGACGCGAGGATGCAAGCTCGTTTTACACTAATACAATTAGTTGTGTATATGAATGAATATGTTGGGTTTACTGGACTTATTTTATTCATAATAGTGGGCCATAGGAGCATATAAGCCTATTATATGTTGGCATTTAACTACGTGGGTTTTAGTAGTTAATTAATAACACTCACTTGATTAATGGACGCTCAACATTGAAATACATATACACGCTCACATATAAAAGGAATATTCCAGATCAAAGAAAAACAAGCAGTCTACGGTTATTTCCCTCTCGTAGATCACAAAATTCGATTCTCAAAAAATAAATAAATCTCAGTATGAATCCGATTAAACATTTGATATGTATGATCGATTTGTTTAATCTGATAGTGTTCATCACGTTTCTGAGATTTGTCCAAGACACATTTTTTGTCGATTTATGTTCCGTTAGTTTCAACAATTATGTTTCGGTTCAAATCATTCGATTCAAAGGACTATTCTTCTGTTATTAATCACAAGGATCAAAGGTACTCGTTTATGGTTTATAAATTTTAGAAGATACAAATTGATTTTGTTCACAGATTACAACATGATGTAGAAAGCTTTGTCTTTTACGACCACTTTCAATACAAAATTAAATAAGATTGAAGCGATCCATACGAATTCAAAAAATACACATATTATTAAATGAAATTAAGCGTATCCATACGAATTTCGTGTCGTGTCGTGTCAACATGTTCGTGTAAAAATTTGTCAACTTTAATACTAACTGTACACATATACTAACTTTAAAGTTGAAAGGTACTACCATTGACGTTGCCATAAAATTTTTAACAAATTTGAATTACTAATAAACTAACTGTATACATATATAGCATTGAGTGATAAATAACTTTAAACAACTTTAAATATTTATACTAAGTGTACATATATGCTAACTTTAAAGGTAAAATGTACTACCATTGAGTAATTTACGTAAATATTGATTTTTTAGATTTTGAAACAAATACTCATAACTTTTCTAAAACAGTCTTAAAGCATATGAGATGGGTATTTTAAAATACTATAAAACTAAGAGTAATTACCTTATTCAATGCATAAGATACATTTTTAGAGTAAATAATATTTATAACATTATTTATATATTTCCCCTTACAATTAGCTACATAATAACTTTACACTTACTGACACTTACATAAAATTTTACATTATTTTGTATTCACAAATAAAAAAATTATTTTGTTTAAGATTTTAGCTATATCTTTTAATCTATCACGTTAAAACTTTTAAGACTACAATTGTAACGTGTACTTTTTAAATGTTTTGGTGTAAACTTTTTACTAAACTGATTTGTATTTTGTGAGATACAATAAGTTATTGTGCAAATGTACAAGTAGTCATTCAAAACCCATTTATTTGGTATTTTAAATTTTAAATTATAAAAAACATAATATATTTTTTTTAAAAATATTACAAGAATAACAAAATATTAGAAACACGTACCAGATATAAAATATCGTCCCACCACATTACGCAAGCACCCTTCTAGTATTAACAAAGCATATCCATGTTTTATATACTATCAATTTAGTATGTTGGTACATAAGTGTGTTTCTAGGTTCTTCTAAATTGATCACAAATATTTCACACTTCACTTTTCATCTATCATCACGTATAGAGATGACAAAATGGGAGGGTTGGATTGGTTTGGTTGTTAGGTTAGGATGGATTTGAGTCTGGATGGGTTTGGGTTAGGATGAGTTCATGTTAGAATGGGTTCAGATCAAAATGGATTATTTTTTTAAAAAGCCAATACTATTTTACTAGTTTTCTACAATCCAACAACACATATAGACAGATGTTGATACGAGCTCAAAAAAATACATATACGACTTCATTTATAAAGTGATACGGATCATGGCCCATTTGAAGAACCACCAGGCCCAGTGAACCATGGCTAGAGGCTGCCAGCCCTTTAGTCTTGCCCATCCAATCTTTTGGGTTTCATATTTATCTCTTTAAATTTAGTAATGATCTTTTCTATGTTTATCTTATTTTGAATTCCATAATTGTCGTTTTCTAGTTTCTTATTTAAACATTGTAATCCATGATTGGATGGTTCAGTTTTTGGAGGAATAAGAATTTTCTTGAACAATATTTGTTCTCTGTCTTTTCGGGTAAATCGAAGGCAGGTTATCACGCTAGGGTTCTAGCGTCCACTCGTATACGAATCCGTATCAAGTGGTATCAGCAGCTCGGGTTACTCAGGATGTCTGCGCAGGGGAGAGACCGTCGTCATCAACACCGTAGATTCGCCGCCGGAGGCAACGGTCATGTACAACGTGATCCTCATGACATTGCTGAGATTGAACGTCTTCAACAACGGGTTCGTGAACTTGAACTCAATCAGTTTCACAACGCAGATGACTCGGCTACAGATTCGGTTATCTGGGACGAAGAGGACAACGGGTTTCACAACATATTCGGCCGGCCCCGCCATCGTGGTCCACCGCCACCACCACCGCCGGACCACATTCGCGCTTTGGGTATTCGTACAGAGATTCCGGAATTCGAGGGCAACATGCAACCAGATGATTTCATCGATTGGCTTCAAACGGTGGAACGAATATTCGACCTCCGGGATGTTCCCGACAATCTCAAGGTAAAACTCGTTGCTATTAAATTAAAAAAACATGCTTCGTTGTGGTGGGAACATGTGCAGAAACAACGCTATCGGGAGGGTAAATACAAGGTGGAATCATGGGACAAGATGAAGAGACTGTTGCGAGCAAAGTTTTTGCCCCGGAATCACCGCCAAGAATCTTTCTTAGAGTATCACAATTTGCGACAACAATCGTTGTCTGTACAAGAACTCATTGCTGAATTTGAACGCGTGCGTATGCGTTGCGGCATAGAGGAAGATGAAGAACAAATTATTGCTCGTTTTTTAGGAGTACTCCGGTCTGAAATTTCGGACGTGGTTTATTTACAACAGTATTGGTCATTTAATGACGTTTGCAGGTTAGCTCTACAGGTGGAGAAACAATTGTTAGCTAAACATCGACCAAGCACCCGCACTACAACCACTGCTCGGCCTCCGACATCGACCTCTTCACAGCCACGAGGCGGCCCAATCAAAGCCGACCCTCTCCCAACGCCGGGACCTCAAACAGGTTCATCAAGTGGTACGTTTCGTGATCGGTGTTACAAATGTCAAGGCATTG
>BJCM01206805.1:0-10428 GCA_018326385.1 Flaveria bidentis | reverse complement strand
ACTTTACAATTGATTTTGTTTATGTCTAGTCAATTGTATCCAGCTGGCTTTCAAAGTATAGCCAGCTGTAGGATGTAGTATAAGTATTCCTTGTTCTAGTATCTTTCTTTTATGCTTTGTAACACTTGTAATAGAACTTGAGAAAGCAATACACTACAAACTTGAAAACCAAACACTTGTGTTCTTTTGTTCTGTCTCTTACTTATTACTTGTGTTCTTAGTGTCAAACTTGTGGTCAATCCATTCTTACTGTTTGATTATGTTTGGTTAATCTCTCTTTGCGTTGTTGTGTTGTAAGTGACCCCCTTCACTGGTCCTGCAATCATGTATCCAGCTGGCCTTCTAAGTATGGTCGGTTGTAGGATGTAGTATAAAGTATATCTGGTCCCTTGTATCTTTGATGATGCTTTGTAAACACTTGTAAGGAACTAGAGAGCAATATACAGAATTCTTGAAAACAAAACACTTATGTTATTGTGTTTTTGTTCTGTCTCTTAATTACTTGTGTTTCATAGTTTCAACTGGTTTCTAGTTCCCCATTCCATCTGTTAAGTGTTCTAAGAAACTCTCCTTATTGTGTTGTTGTCTTGTAAGTGACCACCCTTAACCAGTCCTGCAATTGGTATCAGAGAATTCCAGGCTCTTGATAGTAAGATCTCACTGTCTTAAGATCCCTCACACACACAAAATACTTAACATCTCAAATGGTAGCTCTCACTAAAGCTGGTATGGAAACTGGAACCATGACAAGTCCCTACTGATCATCCTGGATGACTTTGACACTTGGTGCTAAAGAATGGAGGGTTTTATCAAGTCTCAAGACTACAGGATGTGGGAATCTGTTGTCTCAAGACTTTACATACCAAACACTTGTTCAACTGCTGCTGGAGATGGTATGATTCCAAAGGCGGAGGCTAACTACTCTGATGAAGATAGAAAGAGAGTAGAGATTGATCAGAAAGCCATGATAGCCTTACAGACTGCTCTTTTTAAACTCTGTATACAGAGATTTCAAGAAATGCAAAACAGCTAAGCAGTTGTGGGATACATTGAAACTAATGTATGAGGGTTCTACTAAAGCCAAGGAGAATAAGAAGGATCTCCTGAAGCAGCAGTTTGAAATTTTCACCTTTAAAACAGGTGAAACCATGACTCAACAATACTTTAGATATGTTGAGATTGTGGATACTCTAGTGGATGTTGGAGTGACTCTTGAAAACAAGGACATTGTAAGGAAGTTTATGTCCTCTCTTACTAGGCAATGGACACATTATTGTGTTGTTATTAAGAGGACTGAGAACCTTAAGACTCTTATTTTGACTGAGTTGTATGGTATTCTCAGTGGATACCAGATCAGTTGTTGATTCTCGGTTTTGAAGGGCAAAGAGAAAGGGGTAGGGAATCAATTTTGAGGTGAGATGTAGTCTAATCCTAGGTTAAGGTAGGTGAAAGATGAAGATTTTAAGGTTGTAAATATTAACATTTTATGTGTTTGGGGTATATTAGGTGTTGGATTTCGTTTTGGTGAGAAGGGTTAAGGTTCAAACGAAATAATGGAGTAGGGTCGGGTTCATGTATTTTTTTATCATTTATATCATAGTCGTTTCTTTCAATTTACATGGTACTTTATTTATTTGTTTCACTTCTTGATTTACACTACATTACATATCTGTAAGTTCTTTTCCTTTGTTACATCACATGATGGGCATTTTGTTGGTCAACGTTGAGTCCTGTTAAATCTTAGTTATCCATACAACTTTGTTTATGATTTTGTGTGTTAGATTATATTAAACAAAACTACCTCGTTATCCAATTAGTCATTAGTTTGATTTTTAGGGTACTCTTGTATTGTTGAGACCAGGGGTAAAATGATATTTGGGTACTCTTAACATATTTAGCTGGTGAGACAAGAAAGTGATTCAATTTACTAAGCCGGTGAGCTTTACACAACTATCAGGAAGTATTTAAGTAAGTTAATGAATCCGGAAGGAAATCTAGCAAACTTAATTATTTTCCTAGTTGGTTATACTTTTAGATCTAGTAGCATTTGGTTAATAATTCCAAAAATAATCAAATTTTTAATTAGATTTCTAAGCCTAGGTGGTCACCTTTTCGTATTTGCTTTCCTTGGTGTTAGTTTGATTTTCGAATTGCCTCATGTTTAATTTATTTTCATTTTTAGTTTATTAATTTCTTTCATCATTTAAATAAATCAAAATCAAAACAAAAATTATTGATAAATTTGTAAAAAGACTTTACTTTTTTACTTTGCTAAGGACTCCCAACATTGCTGGGCCACCCATGAACACCACTCCATAAGCACCAAATAGGTTGAGGGACTACAAGCCGTTTAATAACAAGTTGTTGGAATGGGTTTATTGAAATAATAATGCCACTATTTTAAGTTTCCTTTTAAAATCATGGTAACAAAATACATGATAATTTTTTTAACACTTGATGGAGTATGTAGCTTCATGAAGCGGAACTCAAATCAGCTGGTGCTTGAAGGCCTAGTGGAAAATATCTTATATCTAAACAAATCTTCATCTTCGATAATTGGTGGTATGCTCCATGACCCAAGAGGAGGACCAACTACCTTCCCACCTGAAATGTGAAAACTTCAAAATAGGTTTCAGTAAATATAAACCAAATGCGGTAACTTTATAACATCAATCAAAGTTTCTCTAGTTAATATAATAATATCCATTAATTAATCCAGTTGTGACCTTCTTTGGTGGCTTCTTCACATCTTTTACGATATTTAAGACGCAGCTGAGGATCTAAAGCGCTTAGCAAGTAACTGTACTTCTCCTCCGCCTCTGTTATTGATTTTGCCTAATCATATGAAGAGCTACCAGTGTTACACCATGGAACTTAACATACATACATTTCTACGAACTGCATACACACATACATACATACATGCAGGGAGATTCTGAAATTGCCATCTAATTTCAAACATTGAAGAGTGAGAATCTAAGCAACCCCATTTCTGAGAATCTTTGGATTTTATTTGCTTATGGTTATAGACTTTATTTGTTTAATGTTGATAGGATCAATTGAGTCAATCTGTAATGATTTATGTAAACAATTCAAGAGAAACACAAACAATTGTAATCAATTCAAACAATATCAACAAATTCACAGTTCATTGATATAGCTAGACAATTACAAGAGTAAGAAAGCAGTTAACAATTCAAAAAACAACAACTCAACAACTTTCTAACCACCACTTTCAACAACTACTTCCTTTCTCTACTCTAGTCTAAGCTATTTATACTAGCAACTAAGGAACTAACAATTTACAAAACTAGTCCCTATACTAGTACAAAATATAAAATATACAATAAAAGATTAAATGTTAATCTTTCAAGGGTTCTAACAAATGTTAATGTGAATTTTGGATCAAATGAATTTCCTTTCTGGAGGAAAGCTGACAATACAATGACCTTTTGAAATGGTCATGTGCCAAATTGAAGAGTTTTATTACAGGGACCGCAGTGTCCCTAATAAAATACTCTACCTACTAGATGTGAGAACTAAATTGTTTGTAGGGAATATATTTCAGTGGCAAGCGTATTCTTTTCTTTTAACCTGATACATGATTTTCAGTCCTACATTACTTTTACGAATAATTATCAGAATTAATTCATATGGTATAAAAAGAAGATAACTCACAAGCAAAGTCGGTGCAGAGGAAGCTCCATATATTCTGACAAACATGCGCAGGATATTAAAACTGTTCTCCAACACATCATCCTGCATCAGACAGCATTTATGATTACAAGCATTTAAGAGGTTACTGGAATAAAATTTAGTGTGAATGAGAACCGATGACTCACCTCATAGTCAAACCTACAGCATGCGTCATGTACATTAGAACAATTTTGAAAGTTAATGCAACAGTAAAGTTACAAGAAGGCAAATTGTTTCGGTAGGGACAGTACTAACTACTAACAAGTAAAAGTAGAAAAAGTTTTGATAAGGGACAGTACTAACAAGTCATCAGATATTTCAACAAGAAATTCAGATACTGACAGGAATTCCATATGTATTTCATTGACCTACAAAACAAACAAAAACACCAAATTAGTCAAGAATGACAAATAATGCTACCAATTCATTTACCTCTTGGCCGTTCAACTGGTACAAGAGAAGATTCAGCACCCGATAGTCAAAGGACTTCAAATGAATTGCTTTCATAACATCTTCTACTTGAATCTGAGTCATAAATTTTAACCTGTTACATGTTATTTTAGGAATTGAATACAACCATCAACATTACATCTGTTACCTCTTGTTTTCTAGTTAAAGCACAACAGAGCTTTCTTTCTAGAGCCCAGTATTCTTCCCCACACTTAAACTCATTTCTTATCCTGAAATTATCAGAAACAAATAAAAAGGTAACAACGGAAATGGGAAATAGAGCAAGTTTTCTAACCTATCTGTAATTATCCCAACGCCCTCCAATTGAACCACAAGCTTCCTGAATGTGAGATCTGAAGTTTCGCCAAATGGAAGTTGCACTAATTTCTCATTTGTGGTGTCCAACTGCACATATTAGGAGGCATTCACCGAGCTTTCAGAGATTTGTGAGATGTGGTGCTGAAGACCATTAACATTTAAGCAATGTTGCACATTTACGTCAAGGTATAATATATGAGGAAGTGGAGGAATCCAAAATTACTTTTTGGGTGAGAATTTCATATTTTCGTTCCCTATCAAAGAATAGGGTACCTGATAAATGTAACTCTCTGTGAAGGAAAGCAATGGTAGGTATTTGAATATAGATTCTGCACTGTTAGCATCCATTTCATGGAACATGAAATATGATCTGCACTGTTCAATCACATGTCAACAAATATAAATTAGACTTTAGATAAAGCCTGAGAGCATAAAACTGAAAAAAAAAAACATCTTTCTGTAGAATTCGCAAGATCTGCAGATGAATGATAGCAAGTAGGTAATTCATACGAAATCTTCTAAAGTTGAATTTGCTCGTTGCATTGAATCAAGTGCCACCGTTGCCACATCTTCACAATCAGTTTGTAATAATCCTACACTCTTGTCATTATGACAATGATAAGATAATGAATTATCAATGCAAACATTGCCTGCAAAAGGTTAAAAAATCATTCTCCCCTGTACATGAGTCATTAACGTTATGATTTTCTGATCTTAACAAATACTGAAAGCTAGAAACCAAGTTCAATGAATAAATTAGATTTTAAGAAAACAAGGAAATACATAAAAAAGAATAAGACTATGTAGAATACTATATATTAAGAGAGTAAAGACACCAGAGATCCTATTATAAGAGTTATAAGCAACAATGCAATTTTGAGGGAAAAACAAGCCTGCTAGTATTTTTCTTATTTCAATTTTCAGTTATCGTTGTTTTGTGATTATTTGATAGCTTCCTTGACAAACATGGAAGGAGCGACAATAAAAAACTCTTGAACTAATATACTGCCTTTTATTATCGAGAAGAAGATATGCTTCTCCAAAATAGTAGCAATGAACATAATAAAATAAGCTAGTTACTACATGAATGCAATAGTGATTTCAAGTTGCACTAGACCTTTGTCGTTAAGCTGGCATAATGCTTCGTCAAGAAATGCAGAAGAAATCTATAGATAAAATGCCACAGCAGTTAAAGAATCTTTAGAATTTCTTATACTAAAAGAAATTAAGAAAAAATACCAACCTTTGGAAAATGCTCAGAAATCACTCTGCATTTTTGGTTCATATCTAGTTCACCACATGGTTGCATCTCCAACATCACATTTCCAAACCATAAAAGATCAGAACTTCTTTTAGCTCAAACCCAAATTGCAACATTGACAAATTTGATAATACAAGCATTTTTGTTATATTGGTTGTTTCTTGTTTGCCCAATGATTTTGTGATACAATCGACAGCAACATGATAACATTTTCGAATCGTACGCCTGAAGGGTGTTTAAACTAAACTACCGAATTCATTTTGTGATACAATCGACAGCAACATGATAACATTTTCGAATCGTACGCCTGAAGGGTGTTTAAACTAAACTACCGAATTCATAATAAAGTGACATTTTAGTTGCAGTTAGCAAATAAGCGCTTCAAGTTGAGGGGATTAAGAATGGAAAGGAGGGAAGAAGGAAATACCATAAATATGATGAAATTCGCAAGGAAACGGTTTGAATCAGCATCGGATGAAGCAACCGTGCCATCTGCCTGCATCATCAACATCATTTTCTGCACTTGTTCAAGCTCTTTTAATTGCTCCATGTGAACCCTCTCTCCTCCGCAAATCAAGCAGCACACCGTCAGCTTCGTGCATACACAGACCAGGGTTTTTAATTTAAAGGGAGTAGAAACCCGGTTCAGTAAAAAAATAAAAATCAAAAGCAGTTACTTGTTTGGCTCAAACCGGTCCCAAACTTACCCCAACCGCCGACACACTCAAAACCGGTTTAAAAAGCTAATACCCGGTTAAAATCGGTTTGTTAAGAAAAACCGGTCCAAATAGGTTTGAGTTTCTAATAAGCCAAACTGGTTTGATCTACGGTTTAAATATTTTCAAAACCTATAACCATCAAGCCACACTCTTTTTCATGCTTCCAACTGAGGTTTTAATAATTAAAAACCAAAACAAACCATTGGATTTAGGGTTTTAATATTATGAGTAGCTAACTTTTTAATACTACCTAGGTTGAGTTGAAAATATTTATGTTTTTTGTTTTAATCTCATATATTCGTTTATTAATCTTAGAACTTGATTATTTTTTTTAATTAAATACGGACACGTGTAAAATACTAAAAGTTATTGTCATGCTATCTCATTGTATAAAAGGGAAAAACCAACGGTAGCCGCAAAGGGAGAATAAAGAAAAGAAGAAAAGGTTTAATTTTTTTGGATTCAACTTGGAGTTTTGAGCACAAGTAAAGAGTAATTTTAAAACGGAGAACAATATTTGAAGACATGGATTTGATTCAAGCATAGAAGACGATCCGGTTTTAGTTCGTTCTTGATTATTTTATTTGTTTCGTCAATTCATTTATTTATGTTTCTAAAGTTTAAATCTTTATTATTGTTCTTGATCTTTTTAAATGTTATGAGTAGCTAACTTTTTAATACTAACTAGGTTGAGTTTAAAACTATTCATGTTTTTGGTTTTAATCTCGTATGTTCGTTTATTAATCTTAGAACTTGATTATTTTTTTAATTAAATACGGACACGTGTAAAATATTAAAAGTTATTGTCATGCTCGTGTATGTTTGATCTTGATTGATTGTGTGACATCTAGATTAGGGTTGCATGTTAAAATTTATTACTTTGTGTTTTTAATTCTTAAACATTGATTAGAGATAATCATAGGAGCATTCAGTGATGGAGCTTCAACATTCCCGTAGGGGGGCGGGTGCAAAATTGATTTTGTTTAGGGGGTGCGAACTCGAGTTTTATATAAAAATTTACACTATCGGGCCAAAAATTTACACTACCGGATTAAACTTTTACACTACCGACGAAAAAAATAGGGGGGCGGCGGCCCCCTCCAGCTCCTTCAATCCTCCGCCAGTGGGAGCATTGGCTATGGATTTTGATAGTATTTACAATGTGCTACCATATCTAGAATCTAGGGGTGATAGATATTGCTTAAAACCTTCTACCCATTGCTTGTTAAGTTTAGGTTTCACGAGAGTATGTTTTGTCTTTCACTCGTGGTATCAGTGTTTAGGTTATATAATTAGCTTTAACTAAGATGTCTTTTGTCTTTGTGTTGCAAATTTTAATCTTAAAGACATTATGGTTGAAAACCTAGGAATGATCTTTCATTAGACATTTTAATATACATATCTTATGCTTAACATGTGTCTTCGGTTTTCTTAGGTAGTAGCAACATACCTAGTTAACCTTAGATCCGTATTTTTTAAGATAGTCATATAAGTAATTACTTTTAGGTCATCATATGTTAATTGGATTCCTGCATATGTAGTTATTTTACATATTTGATCGTATTCAAGTTTCCAATATTGAATTTTTAATTTGTTTATCCCAATTGTCGCGTTTGGATTATTTAATAATAGTTAAATTGTTTATTTTGTTTATTAATAATTAATTAAATTAATTGGGTTAGAAGTTGATAGAGGTTTAATAATGAAAACCGCCAAACATGTCTCTAGGGTTCGATATCCGGACTTACCTAAACTTTACTATATCACGACCGGTACACTTGTCGTTTGTGTGAAATTTAGTAAGGAATTTCCTTTCTAAAACTAATTTATGAAAATCATTTTTTATAATAAATTAATATATATATTTTTCACACATCAAGTTTTTGGCGTCGCTGCCAGGGGCACTATTTTGGTGATTTTGAGAACAACCCGAGTTAGGGATCTAATCATTTGTCTTCTTGTTTAGAGTTTAGTTTTTTAGTTTAATTTCCTCTTATTTACTTAACTATGCCTTTAGTTAGTATTTCATTTTTTCATGTGTTTGTGCCTTGATCAATTAGGTAAATCTCTTTTTCTTTTTCATTTTAAGTTTCTTTTAATTATGCGCCACACTCGTGCTACTGGACTAACAGAGTTTTAGCCATTTGACGATCTTGAGCATGCGTAGATCGACATTCGAACGAGTCTGACATGGAGCTTGAGACCAAGGAAGATTCATACGATAGTGGAATCCACTTAAGGTACAGAATCCACAATGGTCAAAGAACAACCACCAGTGAGGAGAGTGTTTGCCGACTATGCCAAGCCCACTACTGTCGGAGCTAGGTCTAGTATTGCACATCAACCAATCACCGCCAACAATTGGCAAATCCCTCCGAAAATCATTTCCATGGTCACTAATATTGTTCAGTTCCACGGGTTGCTTGCTAAAAACCCTAACTCTCATCTGGCTCGCTTCGCGAGGATTTGTGACACCTTTCAGCTGAATGGTGTTTCTGAGGACGCATCAAAGTTACAACTCTTCCCATTCTCTCTTAGTAACCGCCCCCATAGCTGGCTTGAGTCCCTACCCACAGGTTCCATCAGTATATGGGCTAATATGCAAGAAAAGTTCTTATATAAGTACTTTCCCCCTTCAAAGACCACTCGTCTGAGGAGCATGATATATTCATTTAAGCAAAAGTCGAGAGAGACATTCTACGAGACCTTGGAGCGTTTCAAGGAGCTAGTGCACAAGTGTCCACATCATGGTTTAGAGGATTGGGCATTGATTGAGAAGGTTTACAATGGAGTTACAACTGTAACGAGGAACATGCTAGATACTACTATGAGTGGTAATCTAATGACCACCAAGACTATTAAGGATTGCAACACGATGTTCGAGGACCTAGCCATGAGTAGTTACGAGTATCATGATTCTAGAGCCCAAGTTGCTGCTTAGCGGAGGAGTGCACCAAGTTTATTCTAGCACTACTTTAGCCGCCCAGGTTGAGGCATTAACTAAGATGGTAGCAGACCTACAGAAAAAGAAAGAGTTGACCTGTGAGATATGTTAGGGTGGTCACGATACTATTGATTGTCCCATTTCTGCTGATAGTTTTCGGGAGCAGATCGACTTTGTTAGCAATCCCAACCGGATACAAGGAAAGGCCTTCGTAAATTCTTATAATACGGGTTGGAGAAATTTGCAGAACTAGAGGATAGGAACCGATGGGGTTTTCAACCGCATACTCAGAGTTTATTTCAGAATTAGAGTTCAAGTAGTGGTTAGACTAGTGGCATAGGTTAGGGGGAGAAAAAGCCACCCTTGAGGAGATGATAATGCACTAGTCATAGATTGTAGAGATTAATGAAGAGGCTGATGCAACCCAAACATCCAAAGTCTATACTGCAAACTGCACAAGTGCATTGAAGAAGAATGCTTAGGAAGTTTCACACATGCAATAGAAATATTCTAAGTGTAAAATCTTTCGAAGCCAAGACCAATATCTTCCTAAGCCAAAGATGAAGTCTTCCGAAGCCTCAGAGACAAAGTCTTCCGAAGCCTCAACTCATGAAGACAGATTTCTTCTGAAGACTTTTAACACATGCTTTATCTGATGTATTGTTCCATAAAGTTGGACACTTTTCCGCTACATCTCTGTAAAGTCACCAACTTACATGAGTTGGTGGAAAGGTCCATGCTTTTAGTAACTGTACATTGAGGTCTTGAGTCTGTAACTTTCTACTTCATGTACTTTATCCTTTTTGTAATAGAAAAGGATGTGAGCTATGGCATGTCATAGTCACTAGTCAAAAGGCAATCTGCCTTTTTGACTCTACAATTGATTTTGTTTGTGTCTAGTCAATTGTATCCAACTGGATTTCAAAGTATAGCCGACTGTAGGATGTAGTATAAGTATTTCTTATTCTTGTATCTTTCTATTATGCTTTGTAACACTTGTAATAGAACTTGAGAAAGCAATATACTGCATCCTTGAAAAC
>BJCM01206804.1:0-10728 GCA_018326385.1 Flaveria bidentis | reverse complement strand
GACCTAGGCCTATCATAAACCTTCTATAACGGTGCATCGCACCTCGTGGTCACAGTACCTAAGGTATGAATGTAGGTGTACTATTGCCATATGCAATACCTTTCTATTCATGGTTCTGGACCTAGGCCTAACAAAGACCTTCTATAACGGTGCGTCGCACCTCGTGGTCACAGTACCTAAGGTATGCAGCAATAGTTCTATGCAAATGGTCAATCACAAAGAAAGACCCCAATGTGCATACCATGCTTGCAAGACTTTCTTTACTTTCATTACTCGTTAATGCATGCATTTTTACTTCATGTTCCTCTTTTCTTCTTCTTTCACTTTACGTTACATAACACTTCATTCATTCATTAACATGAAACGTAAAGCCACAGGAAAGATAAACATACATCATAACAAGGAACATAACATACACCGTCATCACAACAAACAGCGCAACATCATATATACATAATATGCATAATCATGCAACATCATCATCATCATGCCCAACATGCTCTCTAAGGCCTCAATCATGATCTTACATGCTCTTACGGGAACCTTTACATCAAAACTTACATATGCACTTTCCCCCGAAAGTAAGAAGTCAAACTACACTTATCCTCGGGTGCAACAGCCCTATTCAGGCGTATGGACACCCTTCAGTCGCATGGCCTCCATGCAACTGAACATCATGCGAATGAACCAATGTGGATGAACATTCATGCGAATGAACACCCAATTGTGCGAATAAACCAATGGGGATGAACATTCATGCGAATGAACACCCAATTGTGCGAATGGACTAATGTGGATGAGCACTTATGCGACTGGACCCTCAATCGCATGACCTACATGCGACTGGCCCCAACTATGCGAATGGACCCTCAATCGTGTGAATGAACCCCAATCACACCCCATTCGGCCGTATGGCCTCCAATCGCACTCCAGTCGGTCGCCTAGCCCTAGCTGATGCAGAATGCAGTTCCAGCCGAACACAAATTTCCCTTTTCGACCTCCAAGCTCATCTAAACCCATTCTAAACCTAAATAAACCATCCTAGACCTTAGGAATGCATACCACAACACCATTCAAGCACACACAAGCCCGGAAACAAACTCTAAACGCATCACAAGCAACACACCCAAATGGGTCAAACACCCATACATACAAAAACAGGTTTTCTATGCTTTCTAGCCCCAAAATCGTTTGAAAACAAGTAAAAGTGGGGTCCTAGAACTCACACAAACGACACTGAGAAGTAGAGCTTCGGTTTGACTTGCTACACGACGATTTTGCCCGCTTAAATCTACCAGAACCAACCTTTTCTCTCTTTTATCCCTTCTTTCTCTCCTCTCTTTCTTTGTGGCTGAAATGTGTGAGTGTGGGGAGAGTATGGTTGCCCTCTCCCTACAAATATCACCACATTTCCAACTTTCCTTCGTTGACGAGTTTGGTCCCTCGACTTTGAACTTTATTTCTTTTTCTTTATTCGTCGGCTTCAAAATAAATAAATAATCGGGTGTTACAAGTCCACCCCCTTAAATAGGTTTCGTCCCTGAAACCTGTTATTCCTCAAACAAACATGGATAATGTTGTCTCATTTCTTGCATAGTCTCCCACGTTGACTCGGATCCCTTCCTGTGCTTCCACGGTACACGAACAGGGGGAACATCTTTATTTCTCAGCCTCTTCTCTTTTCTATCGATGATTGCCACTGGTTGCTCCACATAATTGAGCCGTTCGTCAACTTCAATGTCTTCCAGTGGAACAATCATATCTTCATCTACTAAGAACTCTCTTAGATGAGATACATGGAATGTCGGGTGAATTCCACTTAACTCTTCTGGTAACTCCAATCTATTGGCAACCTCTCCTACTCGAGCGATGATTCGGAAAGGGCCTATATACCTCGGGCTCAACTTGCCCCACTTTCTGAATCAAATTATACCCTTCCAAGGTGAGAACTTCAACATAACCCGGTCACCCACCTGGAACTCAATCGGTCTGCGCTGCTTATCGGCATAAGACTTCTGTCTATCTTTGGTTGCCTTCATGAAGGTCTTGATCTTTTCATGATTCTTTATCGTAGCCTCGATTACCTCGACGCTTCCTAATTCCTTCTGTCCAATATCACCCCAACAAACGGGTGTGCTGCATCTCCTACTGTATAGCATCTCGTAGGGTGCGTACCAATGCTGGCATGATAACTGTTGTTGTATGAGAATTCGGCTAACGGTAGGTGGTCATCCCAACTTCCCCCAAAATCAAGCACACATGCCCGGAGCATGTCTTCCAATGTCTGAATGGTCATTTCTGACTGACCATCAGTTTGGGGATGGTAAGCCATGCTAATATGTAACCTCGTCCCCATGGCGTTATGGAATTTCTTCCGGAATTTGGATGTAAACCGGGTGTCACGATCAGACACAATGGACACCAGCACACCATGATGAGTTACAATTTCCTTGATGAACAGATCAGCCAACCTCTCAGATGAGTATGCCTCGCGGATCGGTAGGAAGTGAGCACTCTTCGTCAAATGGTCCACAATCACCCATATAGCATCATACCCTTTCGGAGTATGCGGCAACTTCATAATGAAATCCATGGTGATGTGCTCCCACTTCCATTCTGGTATATCCAAAGGTTGGATCTTCCCATACGGCTTCTGATGCTCGGCCTTCACCTGTAAGCAAGTAAGGCAGTTACTCAGATACTCCACCACATCACGCTTCATACCCGACCACCAATAATCTTTCTTCATATCTTGACACATTTTTGTGGCATCAGGATGAATGGAGTATCGAGTCTTGTGAGCCTCATCCATAATCATCACCCGTAGATCCCCAAAACGAGGAATCCACACCCGTCCAAATCGGGTTTTAACACCAAGGGTGTTTTCGCCCAATTCCATAACCAAACCTCTCATCCTTTCAGAGTTAAGATGATCTTCTTTCAATGCCTCATCTTGAAACTCCTTGACTTGTTTCATCACATCAGAGGTCATGATTAGTCGATATGCTTTCACCCGAATCGGCTCGGGCCTCTCTTTCCGACTAAGGGCATCAACCACCACGTTGGCTTTGCCCGGATGATAGTGGATCTCATAATCATAATCATTTATAAGCTCTAACCATCTTCTCTGCCTCATGTTCAGGTCCTTCTGCTCAAAGAAGTACTTCAAGCTCTTGTGGTCAGTGAAGATAGTGCACTTCGTCCCATACAGATAGTTCCTCCAAATCTTTAGTGCAAAGACCACAGTTGCTAGCTCCAAATCATGAGTAGGATTATTGACCTCATTAACCTTCAACTATCAGGATGCATAGCCCATAACCTTCCCTCTCTGCATTAACACGCAGCCCAACCCAGAGTAGGAAGCATCAGAATAAACCACTAGATCTTCACTTCCATCGGGTAATGAAAGAACATGAGCTTGAGTCAACCTCGCATTCAGTTCATCGAATGCCTTCTCTTGAGCTTAACCCCATATAAACTTTACATCTTTTCGGGTCAACTTGGTTAGTGGAGAAGCAATCTTGGAAAATTCTTGGGTAAACCTTCTATAGTAGCCCGCCAAACCCAAGAAGCTACGAATCTCGGATGGCGTCTTTGGTGACTTCCATTGCATAACCGCCTCTACTTTTGCCGGGTCCACCATGTTCCCATCAGGATTCACCACATGACCCAAGAATTGAACCTCACGCAACTAGAACGCGCACTTGGAGAACTTAGCGTACAATTTCTCCTTCCTCAACGTCTCCAAAACCTCCCGAATATGACCGGCATGCTCAATCTCACTCTTCGAATAAATCAAGATATCATAATTCTGATCGAAGCCACCCGTACCGAATCTTATCCGCACCTCTTCAAACCCACCCATACCGAATCTGATTGAAGCTAAAATTTCGGGACGAAATTTCCTAAACGGTGGGAGAATGTAACAACCAACCTCAAGGTCATAATTCTAACCTTACCACCTACATCATTACCCATTCAAATAATATTAATGTTAATATCATTACCAATATTATTATTAGCATTATTATTATTATGGTTATTATTGTCATTGTTGTTATTTCGTGTGTCTTTTTTGTGATGATTTAACTAGATCAAGAATTAGTTAGGGAAATCTTAGTGTTCCGGAAAGTTAATTAGTCACCCTTGCAAAATTAAATCATGGTTGAAATAATTAAATTGTGTGCCTGCACACTTAATTTTCAATTAATGCATGCATGATCATGCAAAAGAAACATCAACTAACTAAATTATATAACCTAAAATACTACCCAATACTACAAATAATACCACCTACATAATAGTATTACAAATAAAAATTTAAAACAAAAAAGCCCCACTACAGGCCAAATCTCAGCCGCCCCTCTCCTCCACTCCCCTCTCTTCTACACTACCACTATTTCCACCACTCTCCTTACACGCACCAGCTACACCTCTCACTCCTCTCATCTCTCCCTCTCATTTTCGGATTCCTCTCCAGAAATCACACACACACACTCACGGTTTTCTCTCTAATCCTAGCCATATTCGAAGAACAACACCATTCTACCATTGGCCAAGCACGAAAACCGCAATAAGGTTATGTTTTGGGTGCTTTTGGGTGCACGGTTCCTACAAGTTCGACCTTCTCCAGCCTTGTTCGAGATTCTACAGCTTAGTCCAAGGGTTTCCAGGTCATACTTGTCTAGCTACACACTCCAAACAGTGAGCAACACCAAGTGTAATCTTCTTGTCACCCGGTTTTGGTCATTTCATGTGTTTGTCTTTATTTTTCACTCAAAATCTTACCATTCTCATATCTAACAGAAACTTGCTGCTACAACCTTGTTCTTAAAGAGCTTATCACTTTCTTAAAGGTATCTCACTTGTAATATATGTCATTCTATAGGGGTAACACGTTTTACACCTAGAAAACCCTCTTTTTGTGTGTTATTACGCCATCCATCTTGCACATGTTGTAATCTTCTGAATCTAAGCATGTAACCTACTCAAAATAAGTTTTCTAACCTTCTAATAACCTGCTTTTAAAGTCAGAAAAGGTTTGGATAATGTTTAATCACAAGTTATAACGTTTAACACATGTGTAATGGGCAAAAATGATGTAATCACTATGTTTCCATCTTATTCTTACATCCCATGTTGAACCCGTGAGTTAGGCATGATATTTCATTAGGTTTTGGATGATATTGGGTGTATAATGAGATGTTAATGGCTGAAGATAATAAAGTCTTGGACTTGTAAACAATTTGGTCATATTCGAGGACCCGAAAAGTGGTAAAAAGACTTTAAAATAAGAAAACATGGACTTAAACCATATAAAAAAGTATTCCAGGCTCAAAAAGGGTTAACAAAGTTTTTTTGACTCGATTTGTTGATTAAGTGGTCAAAAGATGAGTTAAAAGGTATTTTTAACTAAAAACGGGTATTAACCGAGTGATGTTTTGGGGAAAATCCAAGAAATAATGGTATAAAACCAAAATCCATGGAAACCATGTTATTTCAGTAATTTAAGTGATATAAGATCTAAATGTGTTGAAAAATTGGTCAAACAAGCTTTTAAACGGTCAATTTCGGGTTAAAACGCGTCTTAACGGGTTAAACTTAAAACTTAGACTTTCACCGACAAAGATCTTGAAAAACATTTTTAATAGATTTAAAACTTATATAAAGTCCTCAAAATAATATTTAACGGATCTATGGCTAAAGATATGGAAATCAACTCTTAACCGTTAAAAACCTTTGATTTTACCGTAATCGGTAACGTAAGACATGAAAATATTAAACCCGGACCTAAATCTGAAACTTAGGCTAAACTTACTTAGAATAAGTTACTTAACTTCAAGAACCTAATATTTGGTCATAAAAGTCATTAAATGCAAGAAATCAAAGTTTGGGGTAAAAAGTGTAAATTTTGTAAACTTGGAGGACTAAACTGTAAATTTTGCTAAAGTTAAATAAACCGAACCCCTTGGACTAATAATCACTTTAAAGACTCAAATTAACTTATATAGGTGATTTAACATGGTAAACCATGTATTCTTCCCTAAGAAACCCTAACTTATTATAAAAGGAAACTTTTTATATAAACACTTAGTAATTCAAAAGCTATTAAGACATTAACCTCATGACACACCTAATGCATCTCCATAACACTAGAATTAGTGGATTAACACTTAATTATGAATGGTAGGGTGCTAGACTTGAGACTTTTCCCGGCACACGAAGAGACCCTTTTGCTTGAATTTCTAAGGTGAGTTTAAGTGTTTCCCTCTTTACTATTTTTTTTGGGATGAAGCATGATCTATTTAAATTAAACTATTTTGGTGCTATATTGTGATGCTATATGATGTGGTTATGTTGAGACCTTCTATACTTGTATCACAGTCATTAATTCTTTGGTGAACCGCTTGTTTATATGGGTAGATCTACTTGGGGAATCCCCCACACACGGTGCCTTCCATGATGAACGGGAAGGGTACCAAATTAATATCATGCGGGGTCATTTGTGGCATGTAACAAGTTTTATAAGATACTATGGTGGACCATCCGGTAGGTACGGTCCACTAGTTTGAGGCTCAGTTCTCCCCAAGGAGATTTAACCAGTAACACAATTGTTGAAGAGGCTAGCCAGGGCTGAGTGCAGGGTTGATTGTGATCCCCACAAGATGATACTATGACTCTTAAATAAAGTATGGATTCTAATGAATCCTTGGTTTTTAAGGTAGGGTGGGACCAAGTATGATTCCCATTGCCTATTCATTGGTAGGTGAAGAACTAGCGCATTAGAATGCCAAATCACTAGTTCAAGGTATGGAGGTTGCAATGGCCATGAATTTGGATGGGCTTAAATGATTGGTAACTAACGAGTACTACGTTGTAGACTAGATGGAAAAGTTAGATCTTAAGTCTTGAAGCAATGGTAGCACGTGGTCATGACACACATACCTGAGAATTCCACAAGCTGGCAAAGCGGGTGCCACAACTATGATACATAAGTCAAATAAAGTTGAGAAAACATTAGAGGGTTGTTCCATAGTCATGGAATGATCGCCACCCCAACCATTTAGAGTGCAATATTGAAGATATGTACTTTGGTCGACGAGATGGTTTGTATTAGAGCTTCGAGATAGCTAGTGAGATGAAGAATGATGATAAGGAATCGGGTAAGGTAGATGGTGTTTAAATGGATAGGAAGGACAAGGTAGTGAAAGGATATGTGGTTGTTGTGCTGGCAACGAAGGACTATACCAACACCTATCTGGAGTGTAATAAGTGTAATCAGCACCATCCGACTATGACGCCACATCATGTGTATTTAAATTTCAAGCAATTGGAGCGCTTAGCCAGGAGCTTTAAGGTGCTGGTGAACCCAATTATGCTGATTAATGCGGTCAAATTGGCAAGATTTCAATGTTGAGAATATGAGTGTGGAAGCCAGGAGCATCATTGAAATGCATATGCGAGGTTAAATGGGATTCGAGGTTAAATGGGATTCAAGGTCAAATTGTCGATCAAAAACAAAAGAACAATTCAAAATCTGGTCTACAACTTGTGCAAACCCAGTGCAAGGTAGTATGGCAACCTTGTTCATAGAGAGGCATTCAGGAGTGGTGTCAATAATGCCCTACATGACCCAGATGTAGTGAGCATGACTTTAATAACTAAATTGGATTTGACCCCAATTATGATGATACATGTTATGAAATGGGCTAATGGTAATCTTGTAAATATTAGGGAAATAAATTAGGACTATCTTATGCTAGTAGAGGAACATGCCTTTAGAATAGATCTTATATGATTTGGGCTAGGAAGTTTCGACATGGTCGCGAGAATGAATAGGTTATCTGAGAACATTCATGGAAATATATCAAAATAGGACAAGATGTAAATCATGAATATTAAGGGTGTAGAAATAATGATTAGATCACATACTCATTGTTCAAGAAGTTCAGGAAGTATTTCTGGTGGATTTGGCATGATTTCCTCCTTAACAACACTTGGGCTTTCAGATTGACCTAACACATAGCGTCAATGCACCTTGCTAGGGCTCACCATCATTTAGCACTTTTGGAGATACAACATCTATCTGATCAACTTCAGCATATTGGACAAGAGGTTTGTATGACCTAGTCACTCATCAAGGGACACTAGTGCTTTGGGTCAAGAAGAAAGATGGGATCCTTCGACGTGTATGGACTATAAAAAGTTGAATAAGCTAACAGCCAAGAACTGTTATCTTTTGCTGAGGGTAACTGACTTTTTCGATCAACTTCAAGCGTTAGCATACCTTTAAGAATATTGATATCCGTTCAAAAATCCTCAACCTAAAGTACATGAGGATGACATATCGAAGAAAGCAGTTGGAACTCATTACAGAGATTAGAGTTCATAGTTATGCATTTTGAGTTAACAAAGGCACCAGCGGTGTTCACGGGCCTAATGAATCGGATGTTTAAGCCATACCTAAATAAAATTTTCATTGTGTTCATTGAGGATATTTTGATTTATTTGAGGTCGGGCAGGATCATGGGAAACATGTAGGGACAATCATGGAATTGTGGGAAATGATAAACTATACGCTAGTTCTCCAAGTGTGTTGTATATACCAACCACAAAAGTTTTCAACATAACTTTTTTTAACCAAAAATTAGCTAAACTTAAGGCAGAGACATTGAATTGAGTTGTTCAGTGACTACGACTGTAAAATCCTGATGTCACCCGAGAAAGGCACATGTTGATTCGATGTGTTGAGCTGTAATAAAGAAAGAGTCAAACATGTGTGTGTCAAAGCATTGGGAATGATTGTTCATTTGGGTATCGAAACCCACATCATTGGTACTCAATTTGTGTCAATGGGGAGATCGAATGGGCTCGATGAATCTTTAATAGGTCTGGACAACCCGTTTGAACAAAATGACTATGAAGGATTATACTTTATTAAGCGGATTTGGGTTCCAGTTATGAGGAATGTGTAGACATTTGTGTTGGATGAAGCACACAGTTCTAAGTATACTATTCATCATGGTACTAACCAGAGGAATCATGATATTAAGGACTTATATTAGTGGTCTGAAATGAATAAGAACATAATGGACTTCGCATATAAGTGTGTTACTTGTTTAAAGGGTAAAGCGGGGCATCAAAGGCCCTCTGGCCTATTGCAATTGCCTAAGATTTTGGAATGGAGGTGGGAAAACATTCGTGTGGACTGCATCACAAACTAGTAGTTGGAACAACTTGATTTGGGTCATTAACCATATATGCCCATTTCCTGACTATTCGTGAAGAGTACAAGATGGAAATGCTTGCAAGGATTTATGTCAGTGAAATTGTGGATAGAAATGGAGCACCTTTGTCAATTGTCTTTGATCGTGATAGTCACTTCGTGCCACGATTCTAGTAGAGCTTAGAAGGTGTTGGGAATGCATCAGGACAAAAATACAACCTATTACTCTAAATTATCTGAGTTATTGAACTATTAAGGCATCCTCGGATATGTTAAGGTCTTATGTTATCGACTTTGTAGGTAGTTAGGACATTCACCTGCTATTGGTTGAGTTCCCTTATAACAATAGCTACCATTTGAGCATTATATGAGAACCATTATTATATTAGCACCATTTGAGGCACTTTACAGATGCTAGTGTTAGTCACATATATAATGGGTCGAAATCAGGTAAAGTTAGATGACTGCACAATTAATCATTCAAGAGACAAATTATTAGGGCTTTAGATGTATGACAAATTTAAATTCAGCATAAGATTCTGAAATTTACACTGACAATCAAAGGAACCCTTGCTTTAGGCACATGCTCTCATACATTAGCAAATTGGAAATTAGTTGTGGTTTATGATCGATACACAATCAAGGTTTTAGTTGTATGGTGGGTTAGCTGCGGTACACCTTATACATAAACACTAATGATACCTTGATTTGAAATAAGATTCAGATCAGGAAATAACTTTTGGTAATGGACAACAACCATACTCTGGAGATATCAACAAATATATTGTAGACCTAAAAAGTCATCTCAAGAGACCTTAGTATATGGGCAACATATGAGTTACTACCTTCAAAAGGCATTATTTTCTTTGATAAGAAAAGCAAATTGGCACATAGATTGGTAAGTTAAAATTACCAAACAATTTGGTCTATGGATGATTGGTTGGAGTTATAGCAAGAACTAAGTGGAGTGCATAACATGCCCCATGCATTGAAAGTCAAGTAGTGTCTTGGTGATAAGACCTTATATGTGTCGATCGAAGAAAATTCAAGTGGATGGTAAACTTTGATTCATTAAAGAACTGGCTGAGATCATGGCTAGAAAACACAAAGTTGAACTTTGAATATTAGTAAAATCTTGATTGTAAAGATTAGATGGAACTCACAGCGAGAACATAAACTTTACAGAAGGCGTTTCAGTTAGTAAAATCTTGATTGAATCTAGATGATTTGTGAACACCAACTTGCAGCAACAACGTATTCAGCTTCATAGGTTCAGAACAATGGAGGTCTACTTCTTACACTGCCAGGTGACCAACTGTCTACCAAAGAACTGACATCCTGCTGATGTTGACTTGTAATTCATTTTGTAGCCGCCATAATCCGAGTCACTATACGCTGTAAGCTGAAAGTCAACGTCATGAGGATACCACAATCCGAGTGTTGGAGTACCCTTCAGATAATGGAAAATCCTTTTAACACCTATGAGATGGTTGACTTTTGGT
>BJCM01206803.1:0-12475 GCA_018326385.1 Flaveria bidentis | reverse complement strand
ATGTATATATGTATATATATGTATATATGTATATATATATGTATATATATATATATGTATATATGTATATATATATGTATATATATATATATGTATACATATATATATATATAACGACAAATGTACGATCCTATTTCGAAAGATATGTGTTATCTTAATCGAGCTCACCTATCTGTTTTCTAGTCGGGATCGAACCCCCAACCCCCTCAGGAGGAAACTAATTGCTGAGAAAACCGTTTGATTCAACTCTAAGCATTTTTTACTCAAAGCAAGACTTGAACCTATAACCTCTCTTTTATTTACATGTCATGGGTAATTCATTTTAACCAGTTGGGCTAAGGATTACTAATGTTTGTTGTGATACTTAATTTCACATTGATTACCATATTATTGACGTATCGATATGAACCATTAATTACTAGGTATTCATTTAGGAGTAATATTATACGGGTGTTTGTTTGCGTTCTATAACAAAAATTAATTTTATAATTATTTAATGATTTTCAATTAATTCCAATTTCAATTAAAGAAAAAGTTTATTATCGTTTGGTTAAACAAGTGAATTATCGTTATTATTATTATCGTTATTGTTAACGGCAACTATCTTTATTTACTTAGAAGAAAACAATGTAGTTACACACTTATAATATTCTATGTAAAGAATAAAGATTATATAAAGAAACAAAACAGGTAAAGACTAGATATAACAAAATAAAAGTTGAATTTTCTAAAGGTTAACATACCATCATAAGAACATACTGGTACTTTAATAAATTACTCATGCTTTTGAGGCTGCAATATACTAAAAGTACATTCTTTCATTTTCAATAATTATTGAATGGTTCATGTTTTTTTCTCCAATTCGCATGTGGTTTATATTTGGTTATTTATCAAATACAAAAAAAAAATATCAACAAACAAAAGAAATAATTTACAAGCATATACAACTTTAAGATATTAAATAATTAGCAAATGTTAATGACAACAAAAATTAATATTATAACTAATTTTAGAAACTTCAAAAGTAATGATATATTTATCTAATTAAATATTATTTTTTAAACAGCGTAAATTTATTTCTATTAACCACCTATATGAACTAAACTAAACAAGTCGGATAAAAACACTTACCCGAGCAGAAGTTATTAGTCGCGGCCGCGAGTTCATGAAACGTGAAACTCCGCCACGAAGGTTTGGGCATGTCGAAATCGTTAACGATGGCATGGGTGCTATTATTCCGACCCAATTTCATCATAAAACTCTTTCTCGAAAGCTCATATCCGGCCACCAACGGCCCCATAGAGAACCTCCTAAACGATTTCCTCTTCAAATTATCAATCAAATTCCTCCATGGCACCGCCCCCTCGCCATCGCCATTCGCCTGTGATTTATCGCACGATAACAAGCCACTGTTATCTGAATCCGAACACGATCCTGAGTCCTCCAACACACCTCGTGGGGACGATTGATCGTCACTTTCACCGCAATCATCACGCTTGTTTTTCGAAGTTTGCTCATGTGGTTCGTTTTCTAGCATTATTTCATGAGTTTTCTTCCAGCTTGAGAATCTCCTGCGTCCTACACGAGGTATATAAGTATAAACTCGATGAATTATCAAAGGAAATGTAATGGTTAAATGATGAATTGAAGAGTAATTGATTACCTTTCATTTTGAGGTTAAAGATTCAAGCAATGGTCATGGATAGGTGGCGTACGGCGGTGCTCCGGTGGAAGACGACGGTGATGATGGCGGAGAACGGTGGCCGGAAAATGAATGGGGGAGGGGGGAGGGAAATGTGTTGAGAGGTAGATATTATTTGAAGAGAGTGTGAGGAGGGAAGAAAGCAATGGTTGTGTTTTTGTGTGGTGTATTCTAACTATTTGTTTATTTTTATACACTTTTTTTTTTATTTTTAATTAGAAGTGGTGATTTTTTTTTCTTTTTTTTTTTCTGGTATGGTTTATTTAGAAAAATACATTGGTTGGTTTTATATTGGAAAATATTACATCAATCATAAGCGGTGAGGTTTAGGTTGAGATGTGGTTTGTGTAGATGTTTAACTATACTCTCTCATAAAAACATGACTAATGTTATATGGATGGTTTTTATGTTATGTTTATAACTTAAGTTTTATATTGATTAAAATTGCTTATTTTATCTCAAATTGTTAGTAGCTAACCTGTTTGTTGTCTAATCTTAAAAATATGGTTCATAGTAATGTAAAGGGTATTGTAGGAAAAGGTACAAGATGACATAAGTTGTCTCTTGGAACCTTTAACATAAACTTAGAGAATTCAAAGGACTAATTTCGGATGTATACTTTCAACAACTGTTTTGACTTAAATGAAGCCCAATATTGTAGAAGATCATATCCTAACATAACATCAATGCACTTTGGCTAATTGCAACAAAGAAATATTACAAAGATAAAGATGTGAGATCAAACAAATGGATCACTTCACAACAATAAAAACAGCAAATTAAAATTGTCACTCAACCTCAATGTGATTAAGATGGTTTCCTTATTTAAATCAGCTGACTCAACAAAAGTACAAATCAAGTGTGTGGACTACCGATCCAAATATTTTGGTGTTTTTATTGAGTGTACTGAATATAAGTTGAAGTTTTATTGAATTGTTCATCATTGTAAAATTATTTTACAAACTAAACTTTACATCTAATCATGTTATTCGTTTGTGTGGTAGTTTTAATCTCTCATTTGCACAAACTATTTTTCATTTATTGAGATGATTAGCATTCGATTTAAAACTTGAGAACAACAATTGGCATTAGAGCAACCCGGGTAAATCAATATTCAAAATTTCTTAGTTACTTAATTTTCCATAAACAGATCTTTATTTTTCTCATTTCAAGCTTTCACTTAAGTTGATGTGTCAACCTCCGGTCACATAAAGTGAAGTTAATTGATAATGTAACTTGATTGATAGGATTAGTTGGATGAGACCTCAAACCCCATTATCTATAATCCCATCGCTTTATGATCAAGTTTCTTATCCATATTATAAGGTTAGCATAAATCACGAATTAATCCTCTATATTGAAATAAATATTTGTTTAATTAATTTAGTTAAACCTTATTTAACTGTGTGTATCTATGTATATAATTTATTTATCTTATACACTTATGTTTCATAATATTATATATATAATATTATATATGATTAAATTAAACTAATCTAAAAAATTTAGTTTTTATAGTTTTACTCTTAAATGACATTTGTATCTAAAGGAGCTAAACATACAATCATTTGATTTGGAATAATATCACTTGACCACCGGGATCTTTCATTAACCGTATAGTAACCCGCTATCTTATTTCTGTTTATTCAACTAAGGTGATCATTAATGTCATTGCTATAGCTTATTAATGATCACCTTAATATGAATTAATACTTCAATATATTTAACTATATGCTATAGTTTTTTTAAATATTTAAAAGCTAAATTAACTTGGTCACGGAGAGTAATGTCATTGCGCACTATTACATGCAAAAGGAATCCATTGCATCAGCAACTGTCGTCGTTATCGAACTCATTGTTATATGAGTAGTGGCTCAACCAACCTATTACTTCCACGCATGCTTATTATTAACCTTAATCAATTAATCGTTCCTTAAACATAAATAATAAATTAATAATTACAAGCCCCTCCGAGTGCATGTCTACGTAAACTACGCAATTTGATTCTTTTTTGGTAATATAATCCCACGTTGGGCATAAACAAACCTAAGACCATATTGTTTAATAACTTTTTTTAACAGCTAATTAGATCGCTAACGAGCCATTATCTCACCCGATTTTCTCCATTACTCAAATACGGCATCTCAGTCCCGAACCTGATCAAACCATCATCAGAAAAAAAAAACGCATCATAGGTGAGAAAATCTCTTGAATCAACCTGGAACCTCCCTATATTTTTTTTCGCAAGTGAGATTTGAACCCATGAGGTGAAACTTTAATTAGTCGTTATTTTATTAAAGATAGAACTATTGGCCTTACCAACTTCACCATGAGATTTGTTAATGTCTCCTTTATGTTGTAGAGTTAACCTTAATATAATGCCATCCGAACAAATGAAAAGAACACAAATTATTGATATTTTAAAATTCAAACTAATTTTTAAAGTTAGGCTGATTTTTTCAATAAAAAAAAGACACTGTCAATTTTAAGGCTGTGAACTATTATAAACTATCTAGTGGATCCGGTAAGAGGTTTGCCCTACAACGAATTGAAGCATTAACAAAAACTTCCCTCCTTGTATGAAGGGGAAGCAACATCAAGAATCTTTCAAATGAAAATATGTAGGTTCATATGCTAACCCTTTGCGACTTCTTCATATATATTTGTCTATAGCCATAAGTGTGATGAGGCTAGTAAAAAACAAGTATTGGTTGTTGTTGATGACTATTATAGATACGCATGGATAATCTTTTTAACCTAAAAGGATCAAACATCTGAAATTGTAAAGGGGCTTATCACCATCATTGAAAACCAATATGACTTGCAATTGAGGAAGATCAAAAGTGGTAATGATATAGAGTATATAAGAATTTTATGCTTGATGAACTTAAGATGATAAAGATACTTCAAGGCAGTATAATACTTCTTGAACTCCTTAACAAAATGATATTGTTGAAATGAAGAATATGACATAAATATGTACGTGGAAAAAATATTGGGGAATGGAGATGGCTCGGTATATGTTTTGTTTCACAATTAATGCATTGTAAATCATCATTGGAGAAGTTGTAGGGTGTCTAACGTGTGAAATGTGAAAGAATAACAAAGACATCAGATTAAAAAGTGAGATGAACAAAATGAGGTCACTGAATTGTAACACCTTAACTTTTAAAATTAATAAGCCTAATGTTACCTTTATCAGAAAGCCCGTCCCTTCTTGTGTTGCAAGGCTACCAAAAACAGAAGAAAGAAAATACCTAACCCATTTTAAAGAGAATGTAGATAAAAAAAATACTATTGGAAATCAATGTAAAAGGAATATATCTATAATCTACTATCAGATCTATGCATGAAATGATGATTATATATCATTTGGATGGATTTAGATATTAAAGTCTGAATCTTGAAATTATGTTTTTATAAATCTAGAGGGATAAAGTGGGCTTTTAAAGTAAAAAAGCTTTTTCTCAAGAAAAGGTTACTTTCATTACATTCAAAATGACATGCTAACTTATGTTGGTATTGAAGGTGTTGTAATAATTTCTCATGAAAAAGGTTGGATGTTGGATACATGTGGTTCAAAGTTTTAGAATACCCCATTTGTTAGGGTTTTGTGTTCAAGTTTAAAATGTAAGTTCTCATGGTTGTAAAAGTTATTAGGCACTTTCTCATGGTCGCATATGATTCTTAAGCACTACTAGATCGATTGACTGTAGAGTTACGAGTACTCGATCAAGGAAATAAATACTCGGGGAGTACCCAGTCATGATAAATTATAAACAAATTAATTTTTAGAAATTTATATATACGTCAAATATCATATGTTTACTAATGTATATAACAAAATACGTGAATATCAATATATATATTAAAAGGATAGATATTCAATACTAAAGCAAGTTTAAAAGTGATAGATATATTTTTAATATGAATAGACATAGTAATAATCTAATACTCATCTTCTGAGGTGTCTTCCTGAAAAACAATAAAAATTCAACAATAAATAATAGAAAATAAAGAAAATTAGTGAAAAAACATAAACAATATGACTTAACTAAGTTGATCTGAGTTGGACCGCGTAAGTCTAGTTGGACTGAGGTGCTCCAAGTTTAACCGATTTCAAGTGAGGTTGACCGAGTTGAAGCAATTCACCTTGGCACACTCCCAAGTACCTAGTACTTGATCATCTAGGTTGAGTTTACAACATTATATAACTTTTAGATCCATTATGTTTAATTTTTTTATCGATGATATGCATATGAAAACTTTTCAAATTTAAATATTTGCTAAAGTTTGATAAAGTTATATCATAAAGTTTGAACTTTTATACAGATATGAACCGAGTTGATGATAAACCTTAGTGGGGATCGGTTTCATATACTATTACACTAAGTATGAATGAGGGAAACATGTTAGAGTAAGATAGTAGCCTTTGAATCCTTCACTCATGCGAGTTTAATATACGCTATGCAAGTTTTATGTTAGCATGTGCGTTTATACATAATGCAATGCAAATTTACATGTGTGTACTGTGAGTTTAACATATAGTTTGTGATTTTACAAAATAGTCCACGACTTTAACAAGAAGGCTTGCGAGTTTACATAAAGCCTACAAGTTTACACATATGTGTATGAGTTTAACATATGCATGTGAGTTTACAACTTACAAGTTTTCACAAAACCTAATATTCCATTTCCATCTAATATGAATATGTTGAATTCAGTAGTTAACTCATAATTTACATATTGAACTATAGTCGGTGAAAATCCCATAATTAAGTGTTTAGACATAGTTCCTTACATATGTGTAATGTAAAGTGTGGAGGCATGAAATATTTGTTGTGTAAATCTTGTAGTAAAGAATAGAAAGTTAAAGTGTGACAAAGTAAACATGATAACCATAAAGTATGATAAAGTGTTGAAGTTGATTAAATAGATAATGTTAAAGTGGGTTTTAAACTCTAATTTCACACGTGAAATAGTAAATAAAACTTGGATTTAGATTTAAGACTATTTCCTGCAAATACATATAAGTGGATGTTAAAGTATGTTAACGAAGTCTTGCAAGCACAAAGTCATGACACTTTTCAAACATCGACATGTGAGCCATGTATTTATTACAAGCAATAGGAATCTTACATATTATGCATCTTCCAAATGATAGTTATCGGAGCCTTATATATTCCGCAAACAACAATTAAAGAAGTATTGACTAGCTTGTAAGTGTGGCTAAAGAGTCTTGTAATCGTATATGAGTTATGATACAACAAGGTACAATTAAAGTAAAACTAAAGTTATGGTTAAGCAAAAGTACAATAATATGATAATGTAAATAGCAATTGCTAAAGTATTAATATGTACATAGTTATTACTTGATTACATCTTTTACTGTATGACATGCTAAATTATAGTATGTAATAACCGTTTTGCTAAAAATAAAACTAGTATTTACTCAACAATACTGATGTTTTAGTATGCATATAAGATTGAAGTAGGTATATGTTGATAAACATGACAAATTGACATGGATATAAGAGCTACCTAATATTTCCCAAGACTAATATCCTAGCTTAGTAGTCTCTGTTTAGCTAGTGTTTTAATTCTTATGTTTATTGTAAACACAGTTGTAAATATTTTATTGCTTAGGCTAAATGAAAGTTTTGTTTAACAACTAAATATGTGATATGTGAATCTAACCGCAAGTTTTAGAGAGATGGACCCATACATTATTTAAACTAAGATTAGCAATGAAGGTATATTTAGAAATTGATGTGACAAACATAGGACTAGTTTTGCGATGCTCTAGCAAAAACCATCTGAGCCTCATCCTCCCTACATATTCTCCTAACAAGATTCTTAGCTACTAAGCCTTGTACGAAATAAAACTATTATCTAAAATTTATAAATCTTCATAGCATTTATAACTATAATCATATAATTTTCATTAATTTTTTAAACTGTTTGATAACCTTTTAATAATTTCAATTTGAAGATTACATTTGAATCAATCAAAAGTTAAAATATGTTTAATTCACTTAAAAGTCACATATCAATGCTTTTATGAAGCCTTTTAACAAGTAAATTTTAACAACTATATTTTATTTAGTCAAAACTCTTTTTCACTCGTCACAAAGTTGCTAATCAACTCTTAGGGGCTCTTTAGCAATTTTTGAGTGGTTAAGTAATGAATTAATAAGATGTTTGAATCATTAAATGCTAAATCATAAATAGTTCAGAACCATTAAAAGTTAGTATATAATTTAATTATTTCACAAAATTCACAAAAACAAATATCATTCACAAGTTAGAAAAGGTTTATAACAAGAATTGACAATGCAAAATGGAAACACAATGTGGTTTTCGTCATCCTTCTCACAACCTTCCCCTTTGTCTCTCTGCAAACCCAATTTACAAAACCTTCAATCACAAACCCTACCAACAAAAACCCCAACAGCTCGTGCTGGCTCCGGCGACGGCGATTGTTCGCCGGCGACACCTTATACACTTCCGTTCAATGTTAAATCAATCACTAGCACTTCGAACCCATTTGTGAAACACTGCGTCAAGCTTCGCAACAGCTCTTCTTATCGCCATGCTCATGGCTCTGTTCTTCTTGTTGGCACTACTCCAATCAGGTATGTGTTCTTCATCTGTAATTATACACGCATTTCGTTTTAAGCTTTAATAATCTTGTTTAAATGTGGGTTTATCGTCATTTTCTGTGAAAGTTGTAAAATCGTTAGGAATTCGACATTGATGTGCTGAATTCGATAGGGGTTTTCAATTTTATATTCGAAATGCTGGAAGTTAATTTACAAATAGCAATTATGAACAACTTAAAGCTGCTGCAAACTTTCTGAAAGATTATATCTTATATTTAGGTATGGTGGATTAATTTGTGTTTAGAAAATTATAGTTTTTGTTTCCCATAGTTTCTTGAATTCGGATCAAACTGGATCAGACGGTTACAGAGAGCCGCTTGGGTTCGGTTTGTGTGGTTAAACCGCCTCTCAGCGAAGCAGTCGAACCAAATGAACATATTTTATGTGTTTGAATGTCTTGTATGTGTAGTTTGTTCTGATTTTTATTCGTATTTTGTTACACACTGCTCATAAACATAAGATTTTATCAAGATTTGTGGGATGTACTAGTTCTAATTTATAAATTAGTTACAATGTAATTAGACGAATTTAGGATCAAGCCTAACGGTTGAACTTGCGTACAAGTTAAGACTGGTTTAACTGTTAAACCATGACACAAATAGACTAATTATGACTCACTTCATCCATAGTTTTAAAACATTGGTGTGTATTAACCTAGATCATGTTTATAAAATCAGGGAAATGTACAGCTTTCAAGAGTCCATGCACGAGAAGGCATCGGGAATAGATTGTTTACTTTTACATGAGAAAGCTGAGGTTCCCGAAGAGTTGGTAGAAAGCGATATACGTATAGTTCGTGTTAGTTCATTAGTGATGAAGAAACTTTGTGGAGTGCAATCTACCGAATCCATTGATGCAGTTTCTCTAGTGAGGATTCCTTCAACTTATCACACTGTCGATGATGACCACCATCAAGAAATTTCAAAATGGTTCCCGTCTGCTTTTAGAATACTTGTTCTTGATGGAATTCAGGTTATTTCCATCCACATTCTAGTAGCATTTTTTTGTCTACTTAGAGTTTGCAGTTCCGACCCATTTACAGGTCAAACGGGTTAGTATAAAATAATTAACTAAAAATAGAACGACTCAAATAGGTAACGTGAAGTGTATATTTACGCTATAGATGATGACCACCATCAAGATTTCTTAAAATGGTTGCCATCTACTTTTAAATTCTGATTTTTGATGGAATCCAGGTTGATCGAATCAGCATGTTAGTATCATTTATGTGTTGTATTCCGATCCATCTAGTTACAGATGGGTTGATATTGGTTTTTTCTAACCTATAATGGGTCAAATGGGTAAGATAATGTAATTACTAATATACTATGAATGGAACCAGTGAAATAGTTATCTAAAGTGCGTACATTTTGAATGTAACCTCCTAAACTGCTTTTTTCTATAAAAGTTGAAATTATTAATATTATGAAAACAAAAGTGTTTTTCGGTTGACTCAACACAACCTGACTCGACTGTTTTGATCCATATGAAGAGATTACATCTCTGGTTGTGTTAAACCGTAAAATGGTTTCATAGTTTCTGTCAATCTTTGCAACTGATTTTTGTGGCAAATTGACTTGCAAAATATTCTCTTAATGCAGGACCCTGGTAATCTTGGTACCTTATTAAGATCAGCCGTGGCCTTCGGATGGGTAATTAACCAAATCTCAGCATTGGGTTTTCTAATAGTTACAAAACATTTTATGTAAACAGTGTTTTAAAATTGTCAAATTCTGATAAAATGAACAAAAAAGACATTTTTGTGAACTTATTAACCAACATTAATTGGTGACAGGATGGTGCTTTTCTACTCCCGGGATGTTGTGATCCATTCAACGAGAAGGCACTTAGAGCTAGCCGTGGTGCATCGTTTCAGCTCCCAATGGTTTCGGGCCGATGGTCCGATCTACAATCTCTTGTTGACTGGTTTAAAATGAAAATCCTTGCGGGCGATCCAGGGAGCAAAGACGGGCCAGTCTCTTGTCTCACCAATGAACTTGCATGTTCTTTGAAGGATACAAAGTTATGTCTCGTTTTGGGTAGCGAAGGGAGCGGAATCTCCCAGAAAGCTCGGGTGGCATCTGAGCTCATAAGCATTAGAATGGTTGGCGAATATGAGTCGCTAAATGTTTCGGTTGCTGGGGGCATTTTCCTGTTCATGCTACAACCTCAAAACAGTGGATAATGATATGATTGTTGGTTGAAAGCTTCTTAGAATCTAAAAAAGCAATGGTTTAATTTTTGTGTGATGGTAAGAACAATTGCGTTGAAAGCTGCTTGAGATCAGCTTGTTAACGGCTCAAATCAAACATAGTTTAAAAGAGCTCGAGTTCAAGACTCCCTTTATATCATGTTTGACGCAAGTCTAGCGCGTTTCGTCTCCAACGAGCACGCATGGCCTTTGGTGTCACGGGTACAAATCAGTCTGTCACCACGCAGTTAGCATGTCTGATAAACATGCTTTTTTATCTACTAATAGAGCGGGTCTGGTAAAAATGTTTTATCAAAGAAATCTTCCAATTATTAGAGGTGAGGTTAGATATGTTGAAGTCTGAGATTGGTAGCTAAAATGAGGCACTATCAAAACTAGTTTTTGTTTTACAGACTTGGTTAATATTAAACTCATGTAATTTATCAGTAATTTTAAGTTGTTCCTAATGAAAAAATGTGTGGTTGATGATGAAGAGACGCTGATGGGTTAAAAGAGAAGACTTTTGATGAAGAGATGTCGCTGATAAGGTTTCTTATCGTTGACAATGTAACTTGCTACTTACGTCAAGTAGCCACTAAAGAACTTGCGATTGATGAAGACATGGTATTGATGAAGATTGTTGTTGATGGAGAGTTGCCGATGTTGAGAAAGTTACCCAAGAATGGTACTTGGCGCCGACACAAGTTATCACTAATGCATCGATTGCTAACCAGGGTAACTTACCACTAATCCATAACTTACAACAAGTGAAATTTATGCGAAACTTGTCACTAACGGGAAGTTACTAATGATAAAAAAGTTTTAGAGAAGAAGAAAAGTTGTCAACTAGCAACTTATCATTGGAGGAAGAAGAACATGTTGAGAGATTGTTTCACGGCATTGTGAAATATCTATTACGCATTGTGAAGAGTTATCGATTAGTATCTAAATATTATCGTCAAAACTGTAATATGTGATTGAAATACAGTATGATTTGAAGTTCATTTCTGAATTCTTTGTTTAAGTACTTTTTTTTTTACTTTGTTCTTGTTGAGATCAAATTGTGATGAAACATCAAATATCTAACGATTTGATTAACAAACTTATCCACTATAAACCAATTATTAACAGTCCGTTAGGAAATTAGTAGGCCCGGCAATCTTTGCTCAAAAACTTAAACTTGGATTGATTTGTGTATTTAACTATTGGTCTTTGGGTCTTTTTGTGCAGAGTATAATTTATAAAAAGGTGTAGATGGGTTAATTAAGTTAAAATCGGAGGGAGAATTAAAAAGGTCCGGATGAGTCATCAAAATAAAAGAGACGGCTTAGAATGGCTGTTGTATGTATTGTTTTCAGACTCGGATCGGATTGGCTTGTCAAACCGGTCAGAGCAGGATTCCGAGATCTGACTGGTCTGATCCACCCTAAATCGTTTTGTTTTTAAGGAACAACCGGTTCGAACCGGTTCGGTAGTCAGACCGGGAACCGGGTTGGACTAGATTTTGAAATTTTTTAGTTTTTTGAATTTTAATGAGTTTATCGAATGGTTCAAACTATGAATTAAAGTGTTTGACATAAGATTATTATTGAGTATTTATATATAACTATAAACAACACATAAAATATTTATATTGAATTATATATAACTACATATCTAGTATACACATATATAATCATGACATTATCCGGTTCTTAAATCTAGTCCGACCGGTTCAACCAATCGACCAATAAAATATCCGGTTTGCCGTCCGATCCGATTCTGAAAGCATTGCTTGTATGTTTATGTTGTTTTTTGATGGATAACCTATCACTGTATTTTTTTGGATGATGTGGTACTACCGAAGGGTGAAGTTGTCAAATTACAACATTTGAGTTCCTTGACTTAGTGACGATAACAAATCAGTCAATTCAAAATATA
>BJCM01206802.1:0-13969 GCA_018326385.1 Flaveria bidentis | reverse complement strand
TTTCAGGGATACTGTAGCAACCTGACGGATCAACAACGTTGGCTAATATGGTTTTTCATTTGATTCTATTGGAAACCAGAGCAAATATTGACTGAAGATTGTAAGAGGTGTTATCTACTATTCGCAAGCAACGTCCAAGGGGGAATTTGTTGGAGCATATATTGTCATATATAGTGTGTCCGTCGCTTGTCGAATAGTCTAAGCTTAACGTAATACACCTGATATGTTATAAGCACATTAAACTAGGTCATTCGTAGGAGCATATGCGAATTAGACTCAGTCGTACGACTGAGCCATGCTAATGGACCAGTCGTGCGACTGAGAGATGCGCTTGGGCCATTCGTAAGACTGAACCATAAGTATGGTCCAGTCGTACGATTGAACCATACGAATGACCCAATCGTACGAATGGGCCTAGTCGCATCTGATATAGTCTGAGGCCTATAAATACCAGTTTTGTTGTGTAGAGAGATTAAGGGTTTTGAGAGAGTGCCCGGGGCCTAGGTGCTGAGGGGAGATCATGCTCGATCTCCCCTTGCTAAGAGTCGTGATTCTTATGTTGTAACGAGCTTGTAATCATTAGGTTTTATCAATGAAACCATTTTATTATAGTTTGTGTTATTGTTTGTCTCTTGGTTTTGGTTTTGTTTCCTTCCGTCAAGAACACGCTTAGATGTCTACCGATCCAGCGACTTCACAATAAGTGTCTTGTTCCTATTCTTAGCAACACCAATTTGTTAAGGAGTTCTGGGAGCACTATATTTTCTTGTAATGTTTTTCGAGTTACAGAATAAGTCATGAACTTGATTCTTAAACTCAATCCCTTGATCACTTCTAATTATTTTAACTTTGTGATTAATTTGATTTTCTATTTTAAGAATAAAAGATTTTAAAGTTTCATCGATTTCATCTTTAGTTCTTAAAAAGAAGACCCATGCAAATCTTGTAAAATCATCAACAATCACAAGGTAATATGATTTTCTTCCAATTCTCATTATACTTGTGTGACCAAATAGATCCATGTGCAATAAGTGTAATGGGGTGGTGATAGAGCTAACTTCTTTGGATTTATGAGATGCTCTATGTTGTTTTCCTTTCAGACATGCTACATAGTTTTCTTTGAAGAAAAACTCCATTTTAGGCAAACCATGTACCAAGTTATTTTTAACCAATTTATTCATGGTTTTAAAATTGACATGACACATACGTTTATGCCATAGAGTTGACTCATTACCATCAACTTTGGAAAGAAAGCCTGATACTTCACCTATAATAGAAGCATTATTCATATCCAACTTGTACATATCCATTTTCCTGGGAGATTTGAGAAGCACTAATAATTAAAGAATTGTCATCCTGGGTTTCAGGATAATGCACTCATGTTCTATGAAAATTATTTGGTGCTTTTGATCCCAAAACTTAGAAACACTTAACTAATTATGTTCAAGTTGTTTGACAAACTGTAATTTGTTGACTCTTAACTTGTCGTTGGATACACTTCCTCTGTCAAAAATGTATCCTCTAGCCTCACCTCCAAATTGAACAGGACCTCCATCAAAATGTTGAAATTGTTGAAGAAGAGATCTATTCCTAGTCATGTGCCTAGAGCATCCACTATCTACAATCTACTCATTGTTATTCTTGTCATATGGATGACCCTGCATAATAGGTGAAAAAGTTAGTTTTTATTGGAAACCCAAGCCTTATTGGTCTTAGGATTTTCTGGTCATGAGGATTTAATTGAACCAAAATATATGCATGGGGTTCAATAGATGTTTGTGAAAAAAAGGTTTGGGCTACAACATCTTCTTTGTTCTTCCATTCCATCGCTTGGTTGATCATTGAAGATGAGCTTGTTAAAGCTTGAGCAGCATGGCATTCTTCCGAAACTTTTCTCTTTTCGAAAGTATCATTCACCACCTTTTCTTCTGAAGTAGTCTTCTTCTTAGAAACTTTCAAGGGAGTTTTCTTGTTCTTTTAACTTTCTTAGCCTTAACTTTCGAAGCTATTTTCCCTTTGGAAGAATGAGTTTCTTCCGAAAGCAACTTTGCTTTGGAAACAAGCTTTCCCTTCTTCATCACTTGAACCATGTGGTAAGGTCCAAACGTGAAACCCTCCTTGACTCCTTATTTCTTAAAATTGTTTGCATAATGTGTGCTTGCAGGATTGTGCTAACAATCTTTAGCCATGTGGTTTTGTCGACTATACATTATGCATGCAACGTTAGGTTTTTGGGAATTTGTAGACAATTGTTTCTTGTTTTTTTGTCTTTATCAGCAGTCTTTCCCTTTAACTTCTGATCCTTTGGTAGCATAGGTGTGTTGGTACTACACACTTTTTCAGGATAAAGAGTTTCTAACCACCTGGAATCCAGCTGAAATGAACACACCTTTTTGTTTTGGGTTAATTTTCAGCTTGGACTCAACGACTTTCTTAGCAGTTTTTCTGGCTGCCTTAGTCCTCTTTTATTCTGACTTTGGTGGTTAGGGGTTGAGCATCACATGTGAGAGAGAGTTGGTTTACCTGGTTCTTCCTTGTGATGGTCTCCATAGTTGAATCACTCTTTAACTTATAAGAAGGTGGGTCAGCAGATGGAGCCTCTAGCTCTTCAGTCCCACATATTGGTTGTCTAATAGACTCATAAGAATGTGGTGGAGAAATTTCATTGATTCCAAACCCACCTTTGTTTTGATAACAAAGTTTTAAGTAAGAGGATGACATAAGAATGTCTTGGAAGTTTTGCTTAAAAATAACATGCTTGCTGGCTCAAGCCTCAACTATGACAAGCTAGGCTTGAGCCTCAGTCAATTTAGAGATTAAATCTTTGATTTGAGTATCGTAGTTAGTATGCTCATGTTTTAACAAGTAAACGGTTTTCTCAAATTCTTCAATTTTCTTTTGATAGTTAGATTCAACCCTTTTAAAATTAGATTTTAAGATATTTAAATAGTCAATATCAGATTTAATTTTCATATTTTAGTCCTGATACAGTTTAACTTTAGCAATGCAAGATGGAGTATATAGGTGTTCATATACCTTGTTGTCATCAGTTATAGCCATCAATGCTTAAGCATAAGTCTCATCATGTACTATGAAGCTCCAATTAACTTCTTGAGCTACAGTAGTTGTATATTGTTTAGTTGACTTCCTGGAAGCTTTAGGTCTAGTGGGATGTGTGGAGACTCAAGAGGTTCCCGTATTTGATTTGGAGCCTTGCATTCCCTATCAAAATGACCAAGTTGGTTATAGTTGTGACATTTGATCTTTGTCTTGTCAAATCCAAACTTGGTATTTGTTGGGTTGTGGAGAAACTGCCTTCTAGTTCTTTGAAGAACTTCTTTGCCCTGTAAGTTAAATGAACCATTTGTTGGGCAATGTCCATGTACTTGCATCATCTAGGCTGAAACATTCTAGATCATCAAAGCAAAACTAGAAATAACTAGAATGCCTATTTACTGAGACAAAGGCACAATTGTCCTGGAAAGGACTCGACTAATGAATTTTCTTGAGAGATCATCAAAGCAAAACTAGAAATAACTAGAATGTCCTGGAACGTCCACTCATTTGGGAGTGCACTAATGAATTTTCTTGAGAGATCTCTTAATTCAAGAGATATTCCCACAGACTGAAGGGAAGAGATAAGATACATATACCTGAAGTATTGTTAGCTAAGGGTCTCTCCAGCAATTTAAGTACAATTTTCAAATTGTTGCTTCAGGGAATCTTTCTTGGAGTCATTAGAGTTGGAGTACATCTGGGACAAAGCATCAAACAATTTTTTGGCTGACATTCAATGCTCAAAACTCACCACAATGGAGTTGGATATAGCAGGCATCAAAACAGTCGTAGCATTGCTATCAATGTCCAGCTTTTTACGATCTTCATCAGAGTAATCTTCTACCGCCTTCTATATCATGGCACCATTTCCACCTGGTGCTGCAACCTTCGGCTTGTAAAGACCATTGTAGATATATTGCCACATTTTGCCATCTTGGTATCTTTGAAGCCTTCAATATGTCTGCTCCATGATCTGAAGTTTTCATGGGTGATGATAGGTGCTTTGGTCATCGTCCCCATCTTATATTCAAAATTTTGGTTGAGGGCCATTTTGAGTGTGATGAAAGAAAGAGTGAAGAAAAGGTTGATTTGGATGGAAATATCTCACAATCAAGAGCCAAAGAAGCTATGATACCAATTGCGGGATCGGTTTTGTACATGTTCCTTTTTTGTAGACAGAAAACAATACATTTCTCTAGAGGGAGATGTTTCCTGCATATCCGTTTTGTACATGTTCCTTTTCCTGGGGGCTTTGAGCAGGATATGCTCTTAAGGAATCATCACCCCAGGCTTGAGAACAATGCAATCATGCTCAATGAAGAGTATTTTGTGATGTATCTGATAAAAAATTTGAGATACACTTAGTAAATTATAACCAAACTCCTTAACAATTTTTACCTTTTCAATACTAAGCTTACCATTAATGACCCTGCCCCTTCTAGTTATTTAATTTCCTACATTTTCTTCAGAAGCAACTAGCCATCCATCAATTTTCTCAAAGTTTTGAAGCAAATAGCTAGTGCATTGGTACAACCACTATTATGATCCACACATTCTTAGTAGTCTTTAGTTGTTCCTGCACAAAGAGGAGAAGGTTAGTTACGTTTGGAAACCCAAGCATTATTGGTCTTGGGCTTGTAAAAATGAACTAAAGACAATGCAACAGTGATTGATCTTGTGTTAAGACTTTGAGGATCATATACTATTGTTGATGCAGAACATCTAGTCACTTGGTCTTCCTTTATCTTCTACACCATCTTCGGAAGATTAGACTTGACTTTCAACACTTCAGAAGTTTTGACAACTTCGAAAGGTTTGGAGACTGAGCCTTTGGAATATCTTACTTTAACTACAACAAGCTTTAATGCTCCGAAAGCATTCCTTTCTTGCGTTGCCAAAATTTCTTTCGAAGGCAAGTTTTCACTTATCTTCATTTCCACTTTTGAGCTTACGAAAGGAAGAGATTTTTTTCTGAAGCTTTCTTCTTCTTTTTCTTAGTCATGTGGGCAATACTATTAGGATTGTAGATACAATCCTTGGAATTAGAAGAAGTACTACCACACATGATGCAATCAACTAGCTTCCTTCTAAGAGACTTCTTGTGAATAGAAAGCTGAGTTTGAACACTTTCCATTTCCATATTCATCTTCTCAGATACTATAGCAAGCTTCCAAAGGTGAGGCTTGCACTTGGAGATGGATAGTTTAGGGTGTGTAGCAATGGTACTCTGCTAATCAACATTCTTTTCTTTACTAGGATGACTTAGACATGAACTAGAACTCCTTGAACTAGAGTTCATAGTTGAGTCATCAACATTCACCACTTCAAACCCTACAGAGATAAAGACTTGTTTCTACTTGAAGTTGAAAGTGGCCTTGATCTCTTAAGCCTTCTTTGATCTTCTTTTGGATCCTCTAATCAAGTTCTTCCTCTTAGACTTTGTCATCCCTAGTTTCTTCCTCTCCTAAGGAGAATAGTGACCATTTTAGGATGATCTTCTTTACTCATCTCAGATCCATACTTCATTATCTACCCTTGATCCTCTTCTTCAGTGGGGTCTATGAGGGGAAGCTCATCTTGACAAGTTCCACACCTGGGAGATCTTACAAATAGTAGCATGTATGGAGGAGCTATCTCAGTTGATCCCAGTCACTGCTTGTTCTGATAACACACTTTTGCATGCAAGGATGAGGATATCATGTTCTTGAAGGTCTCTTTTTCAAGAGCACAAGCTCAGCCTGGCATTTAGTTAACTTCATGATGAGATCTTTGATCTGAGTTTTATAGTTGGTATGTTCATGCTTAAGAATTGTAATGGTTTTCTCTAAATCTTCAATTCCAAGTTTGTAATCATTCCAGCTATTCCGAAATCAACTTTTAAGATGATTAAGAACTAAAGATTAGATCATATCTCTAAGTTACGGACCTATATTGTTAACTCTAGCAATACATTCTGGGTACAAAGGTGTTCTAATACCTTGACTTCTTCATGCTCAGCTATCAGTTCTTAGTTTGGAGATGCATCTTCAATCTGGAAACTCCAATCAAAGCCTCCTTCATCAACAACAACCGTAGCTTGCTCCTTGGGCTTCTTAATATGTGGAGTTCTCTTAGTGTAACTTGGCCTTGGTTGTGCTTGGCCATCATTTGTTCTTGGTACCTTGTACTCCCTAGCAAAGTGTCCCATCTGGGTATAGTTCTAACACTTCACTTTGATTTTTTCCAGTCCAAGTATTCCACTAGATACATTGCTAGGAAACTTCCTCCCTGTCCTCTTGTAGAATTTCTTGGCTCTATGAGTGAGATGATCTATTTGTTTAATTATCTCCATGTACTCCAAGTCATATGGATGGATGCAGTCCAAGTCTTTAAGGGTAAATAGAAAGTTTCTTGTGGTTTCATTAGTAGACATAAAGGCTTGTGATGATCTTGTCTATTGGAATGGACCATGGATGTAGCTCTCCCTTGGTGTCTCAGGGAAGGTGATGAAAGGCCCTTTTATGAGTTGTCAGCATAGCAGATGAATGATGTTGTGGTTCTCTTCTATCCCTTTTCGTCACATGAAGGGCAAAACTCTGTTGATCGTTGGGTTTTGCTTGTTCATGTCCATCTAGTATCCACTAAGTATACCATACAACTCAATAAGAGTAAGGTCTTAAGGTTTTCAGTCCTCTTAATGACCATATAATAGTGTTTCCATTGTCTGGAAAGAGATGTCATGAACTTCCTCACAATGTCCCTATTTATTAGAGTTACTCCAACATCCATTAGAGTATCCATAATCTCAACATAACTAAAGTAATATTGAGTCATGGTTTCACCTACCTTGAAGTTGAATTCTTAAAATGTTGCTTCGAGAGGTATTTCTTATTTTCTTTAGCTTCAGAATACCCCTAACACATAAGCTTTAGTGCATCCCATAGTTGCTTAGTAGTTTTGCACTTCTTGAAGCCTCTGTATAAGGGGTTGGGAATAGTAGTTTGAAGGGTGGTCATGGCTTTCTAATCTACATCTATCTTCTTACATTCTTCTTCAGAGTAGTCAGCTACTTACTTTGGTATCATGCCACCTTTAGAAGCAGGTAAATAGGTTCATGGTATAAGAGGTCCAGAGATAATAGATCCCCACATCCTGTTGTCTTGAGATTTGATGAATCCTTTCATTCTTTGGCACCAAGTATCAAAGTCATCAAGACTGATCATTGGAGACTTTGTTATATGGTTTCCATATAAGCATTTGAGAGAGCTATCATATGAGATGTTAAGTGATTTTTGAAACCAAGAGGATTTAAAATAGTGAGATCTTACAATCAAGAGCCTAAAATGCTCTAATACCATTTACAGGACCGGTCAAGGGAGGTCAATACAATCAGTCTCATAATGAGGAGAGTGTTAGATCTCTTAACAAATCAAATAGGGAACTAGGTTTGTATTAAGAATACCAACAACACAAGCAAGTAATTAGATAGAAGAAAAGAACAAGAATAGGATAAGTTTGTATATTGCTCTCAAGTTTTATTACAAGTGGTAGAAAGCATAAGATAATATAAGAACCTAAGATACTTTATGCTACATCCTACAACCGGCTATACTTTGAAAAACAACCAGAAACACTAATCTAGACAACAAGATCAATGTATAGTCAAAAGAAAGATTGTCTTTTGACTTGTGACTATGACATGTCATAGCTCACATCCTAATCTATTACAAATAGGATAAAAAGGTACAAAGTAGAAAGTTATAGACTCCAAACTATAATAAGCAATTTACTAAAGCATGGACCTTTTCATTAACTTGTATAACTTAGTGAGTCTTCAGAGTAGAAGAAGAAAATTGGCAAGCTTTAGGAAAAAGTAGATTAGAGAAAAGATGTTTTCTCTCTCTTCGGAAGAAATCAGTCTTCAGTCTTTGGCTTCGAAAGACTTTGTCCTAGAAGCTTCGAAAATTTTCATCTTTGGCTTCGGAAGATTTGGTCTTTGGCTTCAGAAGATTTTATACTTACAATATTGTCTATGATGAGTGTAAAACTTCCAAAGTAACTTCTACTATGTACATCATGCATGCATGCTGGAATCTCTTTAGTTGCTTTGATTGCATCATCCCTTCAATTATAACCTTATAAACCAATTCAACGCTCGCTAACCATCGCCGATGTACCCCTCTCTCTGTATAGTTTAGAAGCATAGGAGCATCATATTCAATATGGAAACATGGGTAGCAAGCCAGTTCTTACATATATAAAGTTAAGTGTTTTGCTTGGGGCCCCAATTTTCGAAGGGCCCCCATATTTAAAGCTAGGGTTTTACTTTGGAGTGTTCATCTTGCAAGAAAACCATCTACGAAGTTTAAATCAGCTTACTATTTATAAAATTTGTTCTAGTTTCGGTTTTAAAATGGTTGCATATAAAAAGTCTATGGGTTTCTACTAAAAAATAAAGATACTAGAGGTATATATTTGAATGTCTTGCTCAGTTTTGTTCTTTGAAGGGATTCCACGAGGGAGAAGACTAATGTTTAAAGTTTAACTATTTGTTTAAAAACAAGTTGAAGAACCAAAAGAGCTCTTGTTAACTTGTATTCTTTTTTTCCTACATTATACATACATGGGTTTATGTAGAACAATTTATGATTGAAAATGGAAAAAATATTTGCGGAAAAAGCCCTAATTCTATCATCCGCGTTGGGCCTCCAAAATGATTGAGCCGACCCTAATGTGTAACCATATTGTCTCAAAATTTATTGTTCTGTCTCTTATCTTGTTGATTCTGATCAAGATGATGTTGACTTGGCATTAAATGATCACCGAATCCTTAATTGTACATCGTTATGATATTATTAGTAGTTATATTATTTTTTAAATCACATGGGCTTGGAAGTCGGCTTGCAAATAGTTTTCTAATCATGTTAACTTCATTTTATGATTCCCTAACAAAAGTTATGATTTGTTAGTCTAATGAAAGAACTGGAATTAGTATTGGAAAATTTTCCAACGATCAAAGGAATTTATATTATTTCATACTAGTGCTAAAATTCTAAACATATCATTAAAATGTTTGAAGATTACCATAAAACCCCTCCTATCTTCAAATAAATTCAGTTTTGCAAACCAACATTACATGAAAGTGCTATATGGAACCAAAATAAAAAACACTAAACTAAGACAAACCAATGAGAAACCAAAATTTTTAAGGAAATTCTTTTGTTCGGAAGAAATACAAATACAAAAGATCTATAAAACCATAGTAAATTGAAATAAGAAGTCATAGCTGTTTTACATCATAATTAAACCAATAAAAAAGAACCTAAAATCTGTTGGCACAAACCCAAAGTTATAAAAGAAATATACACTTCTTTTGCCTATTTGAGGACTGATGACAGAAAGTAAACATTCACTACTAGAACTTTGTTTGCTCACACTTCAAAACATTAAAATTGCATTACATCAATAAATAAACTCAAACTTAAATATGGGAACATACGTATGAAGTGGGGTGAGTTAACACCCACCGTCTCCAAACAATACTCCACTCAACCCATTATTCTTTTGACCCACTAACAATTACACAAACTAATTGAAGATAAAGATTAAGTTGGACCCATTCAAACTAGCATTGTGTTTAATATTTGTATTTCGTACTTTTTGTAGCCTAGCGAAGTACGAGCGAAAATACAGTTTCACTCATACTCAACAGACCATGTTCATCTGGTGAAGCTATGTTTCGTCGCCGGGTGAAACTGGTCATGCGCCTAACAATTTCCAGCGAAACTGTCAGCGAAACTAGGTAGCCTATAAATTGAATTAATTCCATCATTGTAGGTTAACCTTGCAAACCTAAAATATTATTGTTGTAAGTCTGTATTTGGGGGCTGGATGTTAATGGAATTCGTATTCATCATTTGATTTTATTTTTGTTTGATTTGTCTTCTTTATTAATGAAAACCATTGATTCTATATCATTGTTGTATTGTTATTATGGATGTTTGATTAGTGGATTTTGAATGTTTTGATCATCATTTGTATTGTTTATCCATCAATTGGACCAACAAAATGGTATTAGAACCATAGTGCTCTTGATTGATTGAGTTTTTGGGTATTTTAGTTGGTAATCACTGTTACATCATTTCTAGATCAATTTTGAGTAATTTGGTTATGGAAATTGATTGAGTTTGGTTAGTATTTGGTGTGGGAAGCTTCTGTAATCATCAAATTTTAAGTGATTTGAAATTTGGGTGATTTTCGATAAATTTCGTGTTGAAAAAGTTTTTCGGATTCTTTCAGCAAAACTGCTGATCTTCCAGCGAAACTATAGCCTAAAGCAGTGAAATTATTGTTGTTTTATTAGTTATGTTCATCTTTCTGATCCCAGCAAAAGTGTTCTTTTTAAAAGAAAGTGTTTGTGAACTCCCTCTTAGCGAAATTGCTGCCTACTTTCCCTCTGAACGAAAGTTCAACTAGTTTCGAGCAAATCTGCTTGTGAAACTAGTATCAGTGAGCTGATTACTAGAGAAACTACTGACGAAACTCTGAGCCAAACTAGCTGCGAAACTAGTTCGTCTTCAGCGAAATGAGCTCATTCTCTGCGAAACTACTTGTTTGATCATGTCTAAAATGACAACTCTTATGATATCTGATTTAGAGAGTATGGCACCAAATTGACCTCCAATATTGGTCAATGGAGATAAATTTGAAGACGGGAGGAGGTGTTTGAAGGCATTCTTTTATTACATAGATTACAGTCAGTAGGATTGAATCATCTTTGGTTCGTAAATTCCTACCGTTACTGTTGGGGACGTTGTCTCTTAAAAGAAGGATTCATCTACTTTCAATGGGAGAGATTTGAAACTTATGGATAGGGATCAAAAGGAATTTGGAGCATTAACTTTGTGTCTTGTACGTAACATTTACAACTGCTTTGCCGAACACAAAAATGCAAAATCTTTGTATGATGCCTTATGTGAATTCTATGATGGGCATGATGAGTTAGTCAAAGAGAAAGGGATACAGGTTGAGAAAGAGTTTAATTCCTTCATGGAATACAAGAATGTGAACCTTACTAATTTAGCAAAACATTTCCTGACAGTCTCAAGCACTCTAAAGAAACATAATGAAAAGCTTACAAAATTTTAACAAGTGAATAGGCTAGTGGATTCACTTCCACCTTAATGTAGTCTACACATTCGAATGTTAAAGCAAGAGAGAGGACTCACTAATTATAAGCTCATGGATATCATTAACAAGTTAAAGTCTTTTGAATTGGAATTGAAAAGGAGAGAGTTCAATTAGTTTATGATGCCATTATCTTGTTTTTCTCAAAATGATGCATTAATCAGATCTGCTTCAAGCTCGCTAATGCATGCATCAAGACAAGGAGGATCAAACTTAAAATGTTTCATTTGATCAATCAAGTGGTGGTGGTAGCTCATTCAGTGATCAATTAAACTTAAAAGTTGCTTCTGGTACTTTGATCCCATCTAACACAATGACACTGTTTTGTATGTTTATCCACAGCTACAAAGCATTGGTAGCTAGTGAACTAAAAGGTAAAGGATGACTATGGAAGATATGTATCAAGTGGATCCTGATGACTTGGAAGAAACATACATTTAGTGGGAGATGGCAATGTTGACTCTTCGAACTAGGAGGTTTATGGAAAGGACTAGTAGAAAGAATTTTGGAGGTTAAAATTCCAACTCAAGATTGGGTTTTGACAAAGCCAAGTTAAGAAGTTTTAACTGCAAGCAGTTAGGACATTTAAAAAAAGAGTGTCCCTTAGCCAATAGTAATCGGTCCAAGTAACTCAAGAGTTCCAAGACTATCCTTTGGTGGAGAGAAGAAAGAGAGTAAGCAAAAGAATGAGATGACACTGATTACAAATTCTAATTGGAGTGTTAAAGCTGAAGAGACCAAAGAGAAAATCACCCAAGCCTTAGTTGCTGAGATAATAGATGAAGAGGAGAGTATTAAAGAGTTTGATACTATCAAAGAGTTTAAAGATGAAGCTGAATTTAATTAGAATCTTATCCATGGGGAAGTTGAATAAGCTAGGTTTGAGCGTACAAGAATGTGTGAAAAGAAGGATTTCTATAAAGAGAAGGTTGAGTTGGTGAAGATGCAATTAAAGGAGAAGGTAAAGGAGAAGCAAGCAAGTAAAATTGACTGGGTTAGTGAGATTGAGATTCTCACTAAGGATCGAATATAGTGACTGAGTTAATGACTTAATGGCGAAATCATACAATCAAGAAACATTCAAGGCAGAAGATATAGTCATAAATGCTTTTGTATATATTAATAAAGGTGATTGATTACAATTACCGCTAGGGTTTAGCAAGAAAAGTAATAATGCACCTAGAGAATACAAATACTTTGATTGTCTAAATTATATCACCTCATGTACGAGGTTATTTATTCTATTTTTAGCCAAACAAGATGCCTTTTACAAAATGACTAAACTACCCCTAACCTATTACATCAGAACTAGTCTAAGTCTTGATCCGCATCTTTGCTTGTTCATCCGCATTGAACAAATACTTCTGCGCATTTGTCTGGTCATCCGCATTGACAAATGCGGATGAACAAAGTCTTGCCTGCATTACTGATTGGTCTTTTGCATTTGGTAATGCGGAAGAACAAATACTTTTCTGTATTTGTTTTATGTCTTCCGCATTGACAAATACAGAAGACCATACTTGGTTTTTCTTCTGTGCAGGATCTTCATCCGCATTTCTTCTTGGACTTGTGGGAATCCAATAAAGAAACCATCAACTCACCCATTGAATTGACATGCATAATCCTTTCAGGGTCCAACAATACTCCCTCTAAGGATTATGCAGCCTATGTTCTTTAATGTTTGGGTAGTGATTGAGGTTGTAATGATTCTGATGGGTCTTGTGGTGGTGTAAAAGGTGCTGCTTGAGCTGGATCTAAAATTGCCTTTATCATGTTGACAAAGTCTTGAGCATCTTGCATCTTTTCCCTGCTTAGTACATGAATCTTCATTCTGCTCATATTGTGAATGGCTTCAAGTGGTAGTTTCTTAAGTGAGATTGGTTCCCAAATAGACACCGTAGATAGCCGATCCCTATGAATTAAGAGAGAACCATCTACATCAACTTCTAGTTTGACAATGTTGCCCAACTGTAAAGGTGTCTTCCTCTTCTTCCTTTACTCCCTCTTTTCACTGATCTGATCATAAGCCATCTTTAATATTTTGATACATTTTAGAAAGAAATGTAGATCTTCTTAACCCAATTTGTTTGATATCTCTCTGAAGTGCCTTGTGTATATGTAGGGAATATATGATTGATGCAGTAGTCTCACATCATAGCCACCAAACAATCTGATTTCAGCACCTTCTTTACCTCCCTACTTCCTCTCAATCACCAATTCACAGGTTTCTCATCATAATAAACATTTGATATTGGTGTTGAGGAATGTGTACCAGCCACTATTTTTCTTTGCAATGATTAAGTAGGTTTCACTCTAAGTTCTGGAAACACTACTTCTTCAGCTGGTTTTGTATGTTTCATCTCCAGATGGTTCTTGAAAGTTTTGTCTTTTCTCATACATATTGCTTTTAATGAATTGAAGTTGTTGGTTTTCTTGAACATTTTAAGTATACCTTCAAATTCATATCCTCTAAACATGGCATTATAGTTGATCAGCTCCAGATTAGCCAGTTCTTTTAGGTTATGAATCTCAAGTGCATTTACAAGAGTAGAGTACTCTGTAAAAAATGGCACTAGACCTGAGATTCTTTTAACCATAAACATATTCCATGAACTATCATATTTCCAGGCAATTATTTTCTGGTAAAATTTTGCCTTTTGGAGTAGATACACCTCTAATCATCTCAGCAGTGGTTAACCCTTCCTGAAGTTTCAGTTGGGAGGGTTCAGCAAACCACTCTGGATAT
>BJCM01206801.1:0-14472 GCA_018326385.1 Flaveria bidentis | reverse complement strand
AGGCTGTTCTGATTCATCTTGAGGTTTAGAAGAGGGTGCGGGCTTCTTCTTCTTCTTAGGCTTTGGTCTAGAAGCCATCCTCTTCATTCTCTTTCCAAATTTTAACTGAGAAGACTGGCTTGCAGTACCAGATTAATCTTTGTTGTCTTTCTCAGTTGGGGCTTCCTCTCTCTCAGGTTCAGAAGTCATCCTCTTCATTCTCTTTCCACATTGTCGATTTCTGGAACTCAGCTCGAATCGAGGAAGATGGAAAATTAGAAGTGATTGTGGCCGATGTAAAGAATGAAAGACTGAGGATAGATGAGCATCAGAAGGGTATTAGAGCTGGGAGAACAAGAAGTTGGGCACTCAGCCAATCTCTCTACTTATCCACCAATCATCAAGCCAAAACACTCTGCCCATTTCACCCATTCACTCTGTTCAGTCACAGCCAAGACACTCAACCAATCTCTTCACTTATCCATCAATCATCTAATAGTGTACATACTGAACCCATCTCTGCCACTCGGTCTCTAAACTCAGTTCACATTGGTGAGATTGAGTTGATCTCTCAAGCAAACACCATCCCTCTATCACTCTCCAACTCTGAAAAACCAATTACCTCCAATCAAACAGAACCTTTAATGTTCAGCATGAATCTTGAATCACAACCTCATCATGATAAGCCTGTTCAAGCAAAAGAGGAATGCTCTAGTTCAGCAAGTGTAGGTCATACTAAAGATCATAAAGATGAGATTGCTGCCTAACAAGAAGAAAGGGGAGAAGAAGAAAAATATGAGGAAGTAATTGCCTATGATAAAGATGACATCAGCGACAAGGACATTCCAGTAAGCAAAAGCTATCTAGTAGCTGAATATAACAAGTTAGTTGTAAAGTCCAACAAGAGAAAGGAAAGAAATCAAGAACTAAAAGGGGTTATCAAAGAAAAGGATGAGCTGCTAATAAAGCAAGAATCAAAAGGCTAAGAGAAGATGCTCAGTGCAATAATGAAGTGATTGATGCCTTACTTTAACAAGATTTTAAGCTCAAAAAATTAGTAGAGGCTGAGAAAGATGAAAATGAGAAACTGATGTTGAAGATTGATCAAGCAAATAAGTCTCTCTCTGCTCAATCAGCTCTGTTGAAAAGAAAAGACGAAGAGCTTGAGTAGCTGAAAATGAAAATTTGTGCTCTTGAATCAAACCAACAAAAGGAACCTGCTGAATCTTCCAATACTCAAGGAAGAGGATGTATTTGGGTTCTATAAAGCAAAAGGTGATTAAGATTGAAGGTGAGACTATATAGGCAAAGCTTACATCTCCTGAGCACACTCCTTCGATATATGTGTCCACATTAAAGTCAATCACTCATGATGAAGCTGAAAGTGATGCTGAATGGGATGAGCTGACAAAAGATGATTCCCCAAAAACAGACAAAGAAGCAAAGGATGAAGACCTATTGACAACCAAAGATATACCGGAAGAAAGGCCTAAATCCTCAATGTTCATGACTCTGATCAATCATGGATTCCTATATGATCTATTAGAGAGGCTGAATATGAATGAGATGAAGAACATCTTGAAGGAATTCGAGCTGGCTAGCTTCATGATTCCAAACTAAAACTATGAAACATTCACAACATTTCAATCAATTCAGAGGATCAAGAAAGAACTAGGGCACTATGACACAAGTAAGCTCAGCAAGTACAACATGGTATGTTAGTTGCAGTAACACAACTACAAAGCATATGAACTTAAGGAAAGAACAGTAAGTGAGCTGAGAAGAATGATGGAACATGTCATGGTTGTGGAACTTGATACTAGAGTTAGATTCAGGACTGAAGCTCCAAAGCCTGATGCTGATCATTAAAACAAATTACTTGCCGAATCAGTAACAGTTAAAAGTACAGCTCAACATAAAGAAAAAGACAAACTTATTAGATAACCAAGAGTAGTCATACCTAGAAAAGTGTGGCCATTGGGTACAAGAGTAAGAGAAATCATTGAGAAAAAGTTTGTCTTTTTCTTTGTGTTGAGCTGTATTTTGCTTTGTTACTGATTTTGAAAAAGACAAACTTATCTAGCAAAGTGTGGAAATTGGTTTTGAAAAAGACAAACTTATCTTCTGAGATTCTAAGTTCTGATACTTCTACAACACTTTGAAGAAATATTAGAACTTAGAATCTCAGAAGAAGATAAGATAGAAATAGTTCACAACCAAAGTGTTGTAGAAACTCTTACAACTGAAGAAGACATTTTGGGATTAAGTTTTCAGACCCTATAAAGGATATGCAGAATGGAGATCAAGTACAAGTATGATGATCAAAAGGATGCAGTATCATTTTTCAACAAAAAGATGGTGGCAAGATTGAAAGCACTTTCAATTTTGAAAAACTGATTACAAGTGTCTAAGCCTAAGGGGGAGTATTGTTAGATCTAGGATCAATAGATCTAGACCATTTTGTATAAGCTTAGAACTTGAATTAATATTTGTAATGAATACGTGTAATTCATTATTATGTATGTATTAAATGTATAGGTTAACCCATATATGTGTGTTGATTTATGTATGTTCACAGGGAAAACATTATAATTGGTAAAATTCACCAAGTGTAAGAAACATCTACGGATGAACATTCTGTTCTTCCGTAGATATGTTTCTTACAAGTAAAATACATCCGAAGATCTTCTATGGATGAACAACCAGCTCTGAGGATGGAAGAACAAGATTGCTTCGGAAGAACCATGTACCCTCGGAAGAACAAGATTCCTGCGGAAGAACAAATATCTACGGAAGACAATATTCTTGCGGAGTCCAAACACTTGTATTTAAATAATACAAGTGTTACAAGTCAACAAGGCAGTTATGCGAATCCCAAGAGATCCGGTGACTCCTTAACAGAAACAATTCCAAATTTCAAGAGATCCGGTGTTTGCTTAACAGAAACATTATTGTCTATAAATATGGATCCTAGGTTTCAAATCGAGTAGACGGCTTTGACGGCAAACATCCAAGCAACAATACAACAACCAATCATCACATCAAATCACACAAACCAAAACCCTAGCAGCCGTCACATCATCAACCATTCAAATCAATATCATCCTATCTTTTATTGTTTATTTGTAATCATTAACCAATTTTATTGAAATATATTTGAATTGAATCTTTGTCTGATCATTAGTTGTGTTCTATTTATTGTGTACCTCTTAAGTATTAATCATTATTGATTTTGCTTTTTAATAAAACAATTGAACCAAGTTAACGTTGATTCGGCAAACATTAATTTAATTTTCAATTAACACTGATAATTCCTGATTGCGATTCAAGGATTCACAGATGGTATCTGAGCCAAATGCTCATTGATTTAGATCAATTGATCTATTAATGTTATTTGTGTTTAATTGTTTGCTGAATTCATTAGACTTGTCAGTTTTTACTGATTAGATATATTGTTTTTCTTTTGAGCAAATAGTTTTTGTGTGATTAGTGATTTGTCGTTCAACAAGTACAATTATATTGCTTGATTAACTTGGATCAATATTCAAATCAATTGAATAGCAAATCTTGGTTATTGATCAACATTGATAATTTGTTCTTATTTATTGAACAAATTCATTAGTTAAAATATTAGATCTTACAATAATGAGCAACTTTGATGGATTATCATACCAACCTTCAAAATTGAAAACAAAAACAGATTTTAAATCTTCGAAAATCAAATTCAGGAATCATGTTAATTTTACAGATTTTGACTTAATATATTATTAGTTATTTCTAGATATAAACTATCTTGATTATTATAGATGAAAGTTTAAGTCAACATTTTTTTCAAAATTATAAATTTGTTTTGGTGCCAACTGATGAATAATAGTAGATAGAGATGATATGTTCAACACTAATGTAATATTTAATTATTTGGAGTCAAATATTTAAATTATTTAAACATTTGTTTACAACAGTTATGAAGTATTAAATTTTAAACCATTACACTTTTGATTACCCTTCAACTTTTAACTGTCTGCAGTTTATGGTCTCAAAGTGAGGCGATCAAGATCAGCGTGGATTCCGTCTCCGTCGGCGTTGTTTACTGTCGAAGATATCAACTCTACGACGTCAGAGATGGCGATGACAGTTGAAGGTTTGTCACTTGTGATTTTCATTCCCAATTATCTTTTCGAATCCTACACCTGTTTGTTTCTCCTTAATTTTAGACCTAGAATCTGATATATGCAGTACGATCATGATGATGATGAGGATATTGATATTGATTAGCTATTCGATTAACTGTTGCTGCTGATCTAGGGCTCAGTTTCAACATCATTATGGTTCAATTCCAACACACTTATTAGACGTCATACTGGTTATAGCATATATGTCACCAAAAGCACAACAGAAACCGAATAGTATAGGGATATCGGTATATTCTTTGTTATAGAATCCATATCCCCAATTTCAATAGGTAGTCTGACCTTAACTTTCAGGGCGTGACAGCTAACTATGAATCACAGCTGTAATAAACTATGTTTGAGCTTCTGAAGTCAACTTCTGTGACGCTTCTTATTCTGCTAATATAGTGGTACTTCTCATGCACTAGATATCAGCAAGATTGATATGTTATTGGACAATATCGCTAAAGTATGTCTTTCCTAAGTGACTTATCTAAGTATCTCTATCTAAGGCGGCAAGCTGGCAACTTATTTATGAAGGGGCCTATGTGGGTCTTGCTTAATCTCTAATGGGTCAAACGTGTAGTAAACGAAGTAGCTTAAGAGGAACAACTAACAAGTCAAATGGATCATAGGTTGGTTAAAGTGTAATCACAATGCATCGTCCTAAATAATTTATTCGACACACGATACTATAAAATAAGGAACTGCTATATTGTTTTGTGTTTCCCTTCCCTATAATTTTGGATGTTATAATTTTTTTTAATATAGTACAAAGACCTAAACAAAAATAGAGTGTGCATGGCTGTTAATGTTCTAATAATGTGTTGTGGTAGAACTCTGACAAATGTTGGTCTTTGCTTTTCAAGAAATGCCAGTTTTCCATCATAGATTTGGTTTAACACTTCAAAAGTTCTTTATTTTATTAACATAGTTAATTCTTGGTGGTGTAGATTAAAAACTTCGGGTCGGAAATTCAATATCTCATGAGGAAAGTAGTTTATGCTTAGGATTATTTGCATTCTCTTCAATTATAATGACCCACCTGTTTTCCATTTTCTTTAACTCTTCAGCATCCCGATGTAATATATAATGGATGCAAAATGTTCACATTTGACAAGGAAACAAAATCTTAAATTGTTGAATAGTTTTCTTCTCCTGAATTATTTCACAAGCCTTCTCAATATAATTGTATGCTATTTTGACTAATTGACATTTAAGTGAACAAATAATATTATTTGGTGGATTAATCATTCGAATAAACCTTTTATGAAATCAAAAGTAGAATTAACAAAACCTTTATTAGTTTCCTAATATGCTTGTAGCTAATCATACAAATACGTATATTTACTGCACTTTTCACTTTTGGTTTTTCTATAACTTGTTTGAAGCGAACTCTAAAATTGGGATGGATGTAGAATGTAATATAAAATGATCACTTTCATTGTGATGTACGCAGCCTTACCTTACACTTTGTATAGGCTGTTTTTGACGGTTTGAACCATGACCTTAAGGTCACAAAGCAGCAACCTTACCCGTTGCTCCAAGGTCCGCCCTCGGATGTAGGATGCAATATGGAAAACAAAAAAGTAATAATGAACAACTCGTGGTTTGCCACAGGAACATACATTATATACAATATAACATATATGTGCTATACATCAATTAAACACATACATAAACTAGCTTTAGCTCTATCATGCTTTGACTTTTACATTATTTTAACCTTTTCTCCTTTTTTGGTGCACGTCTATTACACCTTTCTTGGATCGTGATCTACCCCTGCAGTGTAAGTTAATCAGATTGAAAACAGTTATTATTATAATTATTTTCTTTTATTTTTTTTCTCAGCTTGACAACAAATATCTAATATATCATTGTTTTCAGGCTTGGTGGACTCGCCCTTATGTTTTCTTCTAGTCTCCTCTTACAAATCCTGGTATGGTTTATGTAAATTTTATGATTAATAAAATACAAAAACTAAATAAAACATGAATAGATAGGCATAATAAGAAAGTACAAATGTACTCACAGTTTTTCTGTCTTATTTTCATTACAGGCTTGTGCAATATACAACAATTGGTGGCCGATGTTATCGGGTATAACAATATAGGAATTTTGCATATGTTATAGAAGTTGATGTGGAAAAAAATTACTAAATGATCTATTGATTCCCTTTGCAGCACTCATGTATGTTTTGGTGCCTATGCCATGCATGTTCTTTGGTGGTGGATCCACTGAATATTTACTCACCCGGGATGGTGGCGGGTAAGTAACTGTATTTTATTTAATTTAACTTTAACTCTTAAGGGGGTACTATGTTCCTTTTTATACCACAACACTCTGCCATCTATTGTTGGATGTTGAATCCAGCAAATAAATTATTATAATGTGAATCTACCGTCACACAAACTAAGAATAGTATGAGTGGAAGTAGGGTTCGTATCCTCAGGGTTACGTGTCAATTATTTTATACCAAAAAACGTTTTAGCATAGTTACTTTGATTGATTATGGACTAAGGAATGTGGGGATTTTAATTAAAAAACTAAAACTAAAAGTAAATTTTGAAAAGTAGAAAAATTCCAGTGACCCGACACGCCCGTGTCAAAATTGTAAAGGAAATTCCACGCGGCCATGTTAAGGTTCTACCGGAAAAATGTAAATCGACATTTTTTTTGTAATCTTTTATTATGAAAAAGAGATTATTGAAAGACGTTAATTAAATTATGAAATAATTTCAAATATAAAGACTAATTCCAACACTAAGGTAATTTTTTGCTTTGGTTTGGCTTACGATCATTAACGATTACGGTATAATGACAATTTTCAATTAATGATTTGTATCGATACTAGATATCACGTTGTTAGGATATCCCCTCTATCTAATGTCCAATCAATCGCAGTTCGTTGATTGGAGCCTACCTGCTACTCTAAGCTCACGCCGTTTGGATCTTAGCGTGCGGGTTGCAACGATACAAGTATCGATTAAAATTAAACACACACGCCATTCGGTATATTTGACTGGATTGTGACTATATAACGAGGATTAATTCATAGACAAACTCAAACAGTTAATTGTTTCTTATGTCAAAAATCAAAATTTGATTAGGGTTTTAAAACTTGAAGAATTTTATTAGAAAAATTAATAAAGTGGCCAATTTTATTAACAATCTAATATATACCGAATTAGATCCGGGTTTAAAATCAAGAATCAAACAAACAAATCATTAAAATAAAAACATCTCATAACCGTTTCACATAAATTCAAACCAAATAAAAAAAAGTTAACCCTAATGTTAAAACTAAAATTGTTCTAGTCGGAAATGACAGCTAGATCAATCAAAGCTTGAATAAAAATAAACTTACGAAACAAAAATACGAATGGAAGTCTTTCAATGGAATTCAACAAAAAGAACCAATTTGCTACAGGTCATCTTGCTTGATGAACTTGATTCTTCAATGGAATTCTTTCAAGATGCTCTAAGATGTTTTCTTTAATCCCCATCAACTATTATATTTATAATCATGCATTGATTTCCAGATCCCCCTTTCTACGATTTTAGTTTCTGTACTTTTTCTTCAGGAAAATCTGGTGATAACTATCAATAACAAGAATTCCTAAATTTTAGGAATTTTTCTTTTGAGCTTACACGGTCGTGTAAAATTTATGAATGAACTTTCGTGCGGCCGTGTGAAGTTTCTGTTGTGTAGATTGCTTCAAACTCCACCATCTCTTTAGCAATGTTTTTTCTGCTGCTCAAACTCTTCCATCCTTCTCATGAACTCATCAGCCCTATAAAATCACCTAAAACAAACCAAAGCAGATTTCGTTCCACCCAAAACAAATGTTGTATAAGATAAACGAAAATGCATGCAATATTTACAAAAGATGCACCAAAATATACTTTATAACTGTGGAAATTAATGCATAAAAATATGACTAACATCTATGTGCATTATTTTTGTACCCATAAGCAACTTCTTGAACCATGTACTTGATATTTTGTTGCAAATTAACTATCTTTTTGTTCAAAAGCATTAATCTTTTCAAGATCAAGCATATTGGACAAATTCTAGAAGGGCAAAACTGCACAAATGGAAATGAATTTTACACTTTTCCCCTTATTTTAGCAACCAACTTTAGATATGCGTAAAATAACCAACTTATATTTTGATACTAGTTTTAGCAATCAAGTTCCATTACCAATGGTAGCAACGATGACCTAACGTCATATATGTGTGGATTTTTCAAAAATCCGTTGACATGGCATCTGATGTGACATCTACTAACAAATTTTAATAATAATTTCAAAAGAAATTATTTTATTAAACTTGTAAATATATTTATTCTTTTAACTTTTTTCATGTAAGCACTTTTTGTTTATGTGGCATATTTCATCAGCTCATGGTTGGTTGCAAAAATCATAGTAAATAATAAGTTGGCTTCTATTTTTTCCCTAATATATGGTTATTTCTAAAACTGGGGAAAATCGTAAAATTGATTTCGATTCATGCGGTTGTGCGTAGTAGAAATATAAATGCAAACATAACCATCATAAGCTGTACTCTTTGTCCAAAATTGCGTACTCTTGGCAAAATGCCAAGCATATGTGCATTGTATTTTGCATTTTGAAGAATGACAGGTTTGCAAGGAAAATTAGACTAAAAGAATGTTTCTAAAAGTCAGTCGTTCTCGTAAGAGCTGATAATTTTGACCCATATTTATGGCTACATGTAATCTCCCATTTACGGTTGTATTTAACTTTTGATGGGTCAAAATAAATAAAAAAAATTAGCTAAAAATGCATTTAACCTCTACTGGGTTAAGTAGATAAACTATAAAACGATTAGCTAAAGGAAACTTATCAAAACTTGCGCAAGGTGCTTTTTAAATGCATAAACCTCCTACTTCATTTTACTAAAAAACAGATATAATTACTGAAATTATATGGTTTTTGCATTCATATGACACATTATATATATAAAAAGTAAAACAAACAGTGCTGCAAAATTACTTGTTTTGACATAAACTCGTTCCAAAATAACCACTTATGACAAACCCATTTTGACCCACTATCCAAACCATTTTATATGACAGGTGGATGGATGCTGCCAAATTCCTAACAGGTGCCTCAGCTGTAGGGAGCATAGCAATCCCCATCATCTTAAGACATGCACATTTAATCAGCACAGGAGCTATGCTAATCGAATTTATATCATTTTTCATATTCGTGGGCACTGTTATGTGCTTTCATCGTGCTAATCTTGAAGATGAATGGTGATTCATTTGTCATGAGTTTCTGACAGACAAACAGGGTGAAGAAGAAAGTAAAAGAACTATCAAGGCCAAATTTCTTTGTTTTTGAAAGAAAAAATAACAAGATCCAACTGATGTAAAGCTAAAAAAGTTAGACTTAATTATGTTGCGTTTGTGATGTACCAAGTGGTCTTTACTTGGGCTGTTCATGCATATATAAGCGACCAAGGCATGTCTTTCATGTTGAAAGATGTTATTTTGGTTACGGGTTTAATTTGGTTTAGCTGGTAGGTAGTAAAAGTTATATATCAGGTCGAAAGATGTTATTAGGTTCTTGAACTAGGTAGAATTTGTGGTACAACTTCAACAGCATGAGATACTAGACCTGTATCAGAAAGTGTGGCATTATTAGCCCATTAGGCAACCCTTTTTAGACGAGGATGCCAGCTTGAATTGTTTTATTTGTTTAAAATGATCAAAAGGGGGTTTAAAATCATATAGTTTCTTGTCAAAGTGGAATGACCTTTGCCTTAGGCCTGGATGGTATGCTCACCCCGCCCCCACAGATGATTTGTACAAACGTTGATGCAGGAGCACCTTGTTGCAATGGGTGGTGAACGGGCACATCACGGTGGTGGAATAGGTTGCAGTGAAGATAAAAGGGTGATAGTTTTGTTGTCGTAGTAGCCAATCAACAACCATGACTAGGAATCTTCTCGTAACACTAACAACAAAGTTGATTTGATGGCTGAGATGCCGTAGAATCTTCGGATACATTCATACTTATTCCTTTGGTTTCATCTTCGGGTGTGGGTGGCTATAGTATAAGGTAATTAATGTGTAAATTAATCAAAGAAAAGTAGGATGTACTAATTTTTTGTTTTTCGTTTTTTTATTTTTATTTTTATTTTGATTTTTGTTTTTTCTTTGGTGGTAAAAAACTTTAACACCTGTTTACTTAAGTTTCATCCATGTAAAGTATCAAATTGTTATGTTCAAACAAATAATTGATCACAACTATAATTTTTGAAGTTTAGAATAATTTGAATATCTCAAATGAACTAATCCGTGTACGCAAATAACATTTAATTTGGTTTTTTTACAATTATAATTGTTAACCTTTTTTCTATAAAATTCAAATACGTAGTTTTGTTTAAATTTTTTATAACATTTTGATATAAATTTTAATGAAAATTGAGTTGCGTTAAAAATAATTTACCTTCTTAATAATTACTGACATGTTGAACAATTATATTTTCGGTACCTTTTTCGATGCATGTGATAAAAGTTATTTTGCAGTTTCCTCTCCTTCATCTCAACTCATCGTCTTTTTCTTCACCTAATCTGATTTTGATCAGGCTTTTCTAGAGAGAGAGAGAGGGAGAGAGAGAGAGAGGGAGAGTGTGATGGTTGTGTGTGTCGCCGACAATTCTTCCCCGTCAGGATGTGGTCACTCACCGTTGATGCTGTTGATGTTGAAGGCGGTGGTGGTGTTCGATGAACCCCTTACTCATACCATTGTCTATTTCTTCACCTAATCTGATTTTGATCAGGCTTTCCTAGAGAGAGAGAGAGAGAGAGAGAGAGAGAGAGAGAGAGAGAGAGAGAGTGAGTGATAGTTGTGTGTGTCGCTGGGAGTTCTTCCTCGTCGGGAGGTGGCCGCTCGCCGTTGATGACATTGATGTTGAAGGCGGTGGTGGTTGTGGTGTTCGATGAACCCTATCTCAAACCATTATCTCTTTCTTCACCTAATCTGATTTTTATTAGGCTTTCCTAGAGAGAGAGAGAGAGAGCGTGGTGGTTGTGTGTGTCGCCAGCGGCTCTTCCTCGACCGGTAGTGCCCGCTCGCCATTGATGTCGCCGATGTCGATGTCGGTTGTGGCCGTGGTGTTCTCTGGTCGCTCTGTTAAGGCCACATACCATTTCCTCCATTGCCATTGGACTTCAACCATTGGTGGATTGGTGGTGGTAGGTCGCGCGAATAGGGGAGGTGTCTCGAGGGTGGTTTCCAGCAACTACTTTCACCGCCCTTTGGTCCTGTCCATGGCCGGAGGGTTCACCGACGGTTGAACCCCCGTCGGTTGCCCTCTCTCTCTGAAATTCTATTGTCGTTGTCGACGGCCTTTTCATCTGATTGTGGCGGGTTACCTCCTCTTCTCTGGTGAAGGCGACAGTGCCATCTAGGTTTTGGTCACCCGTCACCGGTTGATTTCCCCCTTGTCGTACAACTTCCTTTCATCCCAACCTGTTGTATAGATATGTTTTCGTCGGAATCAATGACGATGAATGCACTTTCATTCGAGGTTAACATTGTTGTTTGGTTTCTCCATTGTGGGTATGTGTTTCGAGTTGCTTAAACCCATTGTTGAATGGTGATGACGATGATGCAACCATAATCTGAACCTTAAATGTATCAATTTGTTGTTATGTCTTAGTAAACTAAAACGTTTGCAGCTACGATAAATTAAGCCTCATGTTATCTTATAAACAAGACGAACAATTATATTATGATGTAATGCTTTTGATGTTTGTGGTACAATATATTGTTGCACTCGCCTCTACCTTGTTTCGGATCACTGTCACTTTACTCTGAGATTTACATTGTTGTTTTGGTTTTTGTTGTTAACGTATATCATGGGTTTGCTTGAATATGTTGTTGGATGGTGATGAAGATAGTTTCATGGTCTTCCGAACCCAATTATAGTGTCGAATTGCCTATGTATGGAAGTGCCTGGTAGGCGATGACAACTTATATAAAAGTTGGTTTGGTTCCACTTGATCGGTGATTACGATGTCAGTATGTATTAGTTTGTTGTCATGGCTTGGTAAACCAAAAGGTTTGCAGTCACAACGAACTGAACCGTTTATTTGAGCCTAGATTTACAAAAAATGTTAATGATGGTAAAAACACAATAAGTAAATCATATGTGTTTATTTGAGCCAACGGCGCGCCATTTAAAACTCTAGTATAAATTTATCTTGTAATTGGCTTTGACACATGCTCTAATGTTAATTTTATTTTTATTTGGTACTAGATATTATTTTCATTATATAATTCAAAAAGTATTAAATGGAATGAATGGTAACTGGTAAGTGTTCTCGAGATCAAAGATGAAGAAGATTAATGATATAACTGCAAAAAGTAGTATAGAATAAGAAATGAAAATGATAGCACACCTCATGATTTAAATTTATGTAATCATATTAAACGATGGTATGTTCAGGGCAGGGTTGAGCAAACCTGGCTTTGTTGGGAACATTACCCTGTTTTTTATGAGAAAATTTACCTTTTGACCCGGTGAAAATTCGGAGGATTCAAGAGGTTATTATGTTTGAATGCATAACACCAATAGTGCATGTGGAGGGTTCGGAGGATTCAAGAGGTTATTATGTTTGAATGCATAACACCAATAGTGCATGTTGAGGGAATGTGTGAAAAACTGAGACGACACCAGCAAAATGAAAAAAAAATCCGAAGGGAATAAATAAAATTTGATGTGGTGTTCAATCAAAAAACCAATAATGTAACCAGTAATGTTACCCCGTAAGTTAAAGAGTAAATGTTAGACATAGTGTATGTTAAGAGAATGTGGTGGCTTAAGTGTTCCATTGGTAGTGTATAACGAAATTTTCAAAGGGATTGGGCATGGAAACCCTATGATGAAGATTGATCATCTCAAGAGAGAGATGAGGTCTAGTGACAAAGGAAGAATTGAAGCAAGAAAAAAGTATCTGTATGATAAAAACAGTTTCAAATTGCAGCCAATTCAACCGACTTCTTAAGCGCTGCTAGAAGACTCTTCATGATTCTGGGCTCTCCGGGTGGCGATCGATGTTTCATGGGGCCGTCTCTTATCGCCCTGAAGACGGGGGGTGAACCACCGGCCGCTGGAAAGACCAAGCAGTCGATGTACACAGGCACCTCCGTCACCCCATCCCCAATCGTGATGAACCCCAGCCTCACCCCTCCTTTCACCTTGTCCACCTGTACACCAATTCTCATTTCCTACAACTTTTTGACTTCAGATCAAATCAGAGATGACTAGTACACTAACCTTGAGAGGCATAGGAAGCGGAATCTGTGCACCTTGGTTCATGCTGTTGGCCCACTGACAACAAACAAACATGATACTGATACATTTCAACACTATCACCAGTGGAACAGTACAAACGAAACAAACTGTACCTGAAAGAGTAAGGTTTCGAATCTATGGAGATCGGTGTTGATGGGGAGTTTCATGGTTCCCAGAGAGACTCCTTCTTCTTCATCATAGTCATCGTCATCTCGGGGAGCGGGAGTGATGCTGTTAGCAGGGCGGGAGAATTGAAGAAGGCGATTGTTGTTGGTTTTGTTGTTGTTGGATGTTTGAAGGCGATGAGTAAGCAGCAGCAGATGAGAGGAAAGTGGGAGTTTGGGGCTGAAGAATTCTCTTTGTTGAAGGAGGAGCTGCCTGCTAGATACCGTCGCCATGGTTGGAGATGAGGACCAAAGTACGTAGTTGGTGTTTGTGTTTTAATGGCGGATATGTTGTTGTCTACTTTATGTATGCATACAGGATGTGTGGTTGTTGGGGGACTTCCTTCCCCAATCCACAAGATTGTGATATAATATATAAAGTTGTTTGTTGATATAAAATTACTGGTTAATGATAAAAGGAGTTCACAACTTAACTTTTATATTATTTCATCCCCTAGGTTTATACACCAATATAATTATATAAATATAAATATAAACATAAATATAAACATAAATATAAACATAAATATAAACATAAATATAAACATAAATATAAACATAAATATAAACATAAATATAAACATAAATATAAACATAAATATAAACATAAATATAAACATAAACATAAACATAAACATAAACATAAACATAAACATAAACATAAATATAAACATAAATATAAACATAAATATAAACATAAATATAAACATAAATATAAACATAAATATAAACATACATATAAACATACATATAAACATACATATAAACATACATATAAACATACATATAAACATACATATAAACATACATATAAACATACATATAAACA
>BJCM01206800.1:0-15178 GCA_018326385.1 Flaveria bidentis | reverse complement strand
AACCCGAGGACATAACCGGTTAAGAACATCATAAAAACATGAATTCTCACCTTGAATTCAAATTCTTTCATCTTGTTCTTCTTCAAACCCGAGCTCTGCTCTTTCTCTCTCTAAAAATCCGAAAGTTTTGTGTGTAGAAAGGGTGATGGGCGGCCATGCCACCTTTTACACCCACTTTTCAAATATTTTGTCCTTTTGGACACTTTTTACCCCTAGACTTGGGTTTTATTTTTTTTCCTTCTTTTCTTTCACTTTATTCACTCTTTCCTTGACTTTAAAATAACCGGGTGTTACACAACACAGGTTGCTTCTCTGGATCAAGAGGTAAAAAGCACACATCTTTGAATGGTTGGATGAAAAACCCTCCATCCAAACCTTTTCATGTGAAGTCGGTTTCACATGATACAAAGATGAAAATGAACAAAGGTTCAAAACCAAATTCTTTTCTTTCCGGTCTTAAATAGAAAATGATTTCCAAATTTAATTCATTCAAATCCAAATTAATTGAACCGAAACAAATTTGGCAAATTAAAAAGAAGGATACAGATATCCCCAATTGTTTAAATAGTTTTGTACAGAAGCAGGTTTCTTATATCGATGAAAATGGAACTTCCAAGACTACGATGGCTTGGGTTCCCCTTTCAAACTAATCAGTTTATGAGTGCAGGATCAATTCAGGAGGACTGTTAGTAATCCGGTTTACTGACAGAGATTGTTCCTAATTGAATTTGAGGCGAAACAAACAGGTTAAGATCATGGTATTTTATCCATAATCTAGATTTTTATATGTACAATCACAGTTCTCACTTCACAATCACTGCATATTTCTTGATAATTCATTTCTTATCTTCGTAATCAGTGTAGTTTGAAAGACCTTCTTTGATAAAATTTTATTTTTGTATAGTTTTATAAAAAAATTAAAAAATAACAAAAAATAAAAAAATAAAAAAATAAGTTTGCAAAAATTAAAATTTAAGGGGGAGCTTATGAAATAAATAATATTTCTAATCAGATTCAGAAAGATTCAAATTGAATATTTTTCTAATATTAAATTCTCGGTGTTGAATTCGTTTGAAAACATTGATCATGATAGATTAAGGGGGAGTATTGTTGGAGCTGTACAAGATAGTCTATATTATCAACACAGTCAAAGTCAACAAAAGTCAACGTCATGGTCAAAGTCAACAAAATTCAAACCCAACACGTTCGAGACGAAGAATTGAGACAAGACGTTGAAGATTTAGATGACTAGGAGTTATATTGTAATAAATATATTTTGTGTGAACAAAATATATTTTATCTTGTTTTTAGTTATTTTTATGCTTAATATGTAATTTTGTATTAATTAACCTAAGTCTAGGGGGTTAAGTGCAATTAGTGAATATTAGTCTAGACTATAAATAGGTTAATTGTCATTAGGTTTTGGTCAATGGTTAAATGACCAATAGATTGAGGGATTACTTGTAAACATTATTTGCAGTCTTATTAAAGATCAAAGGGGTTTTAATTGTGATTATTATATTTTGATCTATAATCTTCATGATTTGATTCATGTGTGTTTATCCTGGAGCAATAATTTAATTGTAACTCCAGGATAATTAAATCAAATCATGAATCAAATTGTTGCAATTTATACAAAATTACATATTAATACAAAATTACATATAACCTTCTAGACTTATGCTAATTAATACAAAATTAGATAGTAAGCATAAAAATGACTAAAAACAAGATAAGATATATTTTATTCACATAAAATATATTTATTACAATATAAATCCTAGTCATCTAAATCTTTAACGTCTTGTCTCGGTTCTTCGTCTCGAACATGTCGGGTTTGACTTTTGTTTACTTTGACCATGATGTTGACTTTTATTGATTTTGACTGTGTTGCTAATATAGACTATCTTGTACAGCTCCAACACTTCTCATACCAGGCTCTAGGGGCTTGATGGTGCCCGTAGAGAGCGTTGTTCAGTTTGTAAACTCTATCCCGATGATAAGGATACTCGAATCCTTCGGGTTGACTGACGTAGACTGTCTCACGAATTTCACCATGAAGAATGCAATTTTTACATCTAACTGATAAATTTTAATCTTCATGTAGGATGCATAGGCTAGAAAGATACGGATTGCTTCCATCCGAGCCCTATGTGCAAACACTTCATTGTAGTCAATGCCTTCGACTTGTCTAAACCCTTGAACCACAAGTCGAGCCTTGTTTCTGATTATGACTCCTTGGTCATCTTTCTTACACTTCAAGACCCACTTAGTGCCAATCACCTTAGTACCTTTTGGTCTGTCCACAAGGGTCCATACTTATAACTTTTTAAACTATAGGAGTTCTTCTTGCATAGCACTTACCAATGCCTCATTATTTAAGGTTTCACTTACATATTTTGGCTCAAATTGAGACACAAAACATCAATAAACACCATCATAAAGATAGCCTTTTTCCATGACTGAGGCATAATCAGCTGAGTATAGCTGATTTCGTGTCTGTACTCCCGATAGTACATCCCCAATGATGTTGTCTAGGGGATGATACACATTGATTCAAGATCCGGGAGTGGTGGAAAAAACTACTTCCTAATCCAGATTTTGAATTCCAGGTTCAGTATCGGTAGCTGTTGGAGTATGAGGTTCAGAAGTGTCAGAGGCATCAAGATCTGATGCTTGTGTACTTTCATTAGTAGGAACCTGTTCCTCCTGGTCTGCATTTTTAGTTTCCACTACTTCATCATCAGAGGAGGAGTCTCTTACATCAAGCTCTCCCCCTAAAGGACTAGAAGAAGCGTCTAGTGGAATTGATGCTGTCGAGTCTTGTGGCGGAGTGTTCAGAACATCGTACATCATTTTAGTCGATAACTCATCATCAGGAAGGGAGGGAGGTAAGTTAAAGGACTTATAAAATCCATCATAGTCGAAGAAGAAAGAAGGTCCTTTTCCAGCAGGGGGTGGTGTATCTTTGAACATCAACATTGCACCACACTTCTACCTAACCCGTTGAGTTGTTGTAAACTCTCTTTCTGGTATACTGTATTCGAGAAAGATACCTTCTTCAGCCTTCTCCCTAAACTTCCCAGTTTGAGTGATCGAATCTTTGAACTCTATTCTGTTATCTGATCGAATCTGTCTTACTTTCAGCTTGTAGAGTGATTCCAATGTAGTTACTAGATGTTTGAATAATTCAAATGTCTCTGATTTGGATTTCAGAAACATCACCCAAGAGAATCTTAAGTAATCATCTGTTACTAGATAACAGTACAAATCTCCAGCAATGCTCTTTGTATTGACTGGGCCAAACAGATCCATGTGTAGAAGCTCGAGAGGTAGGTCAACTGAATTAACTTTCTTTGCCTTGTGAGATTTCTTGGTCTGTTTCCTTTTCTTACATGCTACACAAAAATCCGGAAGCTGGAAGTTCTTGATAGTTACTCCATTTACTAAATCATTCTCGATTAGATGATTCATCTTCCTAGGATTAATGTGTCCCATTCTCCTATGCTAGAAGACTGAGTCCCTCTCTATTGCCTTTGACAAGATGCATTGAATAGTGTTCTCCGTTGTGGAGGCCTTTGATAGATCCAAGACATACAGATCATTATATCTTGAAGCTGACATTAAGACTTTTTCCTCTGGGATAACGTAATCCTTCTTCAACATGTAGCACTTCTTGTTGTCAAATACAACTTTGAATCCATTATCACAGATCTGGGAGACAGAAAGTAAGTTTTTCTGTAGTTGTTGAATGTAGTTGACCTTGTCAAACTTAAATTTCTCATTTCCAACTTCGCCTTATGATGTGATGTAACCTCCTTTATTCCCAGCAAATGATACATGTCCCCCTTTAATTTATTTTGACATTGAAAAGGAGAAACGAATTCTCGGTCATGTGCCTAGACGCCCCACTATCAACAATCCAGTTATTTGTGATAACACTGTAGTAGAAACCTTGCACATTCAAAGGAATTGATCAGTTCAAGTTTGGGACCCAAGCCTTAACTGGCTTGGGTGACCCAGCGGAATCACACATCATGAACTCAACCCACTATCCATCAGAGGTTGAGGGTACATCATTCTTCTTCTCGTTCTCATTATCAGATAACTTACTTGATTTTTCTTTTCATAAGCTAGTTTTGTGTAAGGTCTGTTTATGATAAACAGATGACTGGCTTATGGTTTGAACTTTAGGTTCACTAATACTCTTAGGTGGAGTAATAGATCTCCTTTTAGAAAAACTTGGTTTTGTATCATAAAGTTTAATTTTCTTTTTAGGAGTCTGATAATAAGGACAATTAGAAGAAATATATCCTCTTTTTCCACAACTGTAGCATGATCTCCCTTCTACAGGTTGAGGAAAATGTTTATTTGGGGTTGAGTTGGGTACGGGTGTGAGATGTGCCTGGTTGGGTTATGTTAATTCTCTTTTAGATGTTTCAGCCACTTTAACAAAATTAATTTTTTTAACGTTTTGAACATCTTTATCTTTAATTTTATTTGGACTTTGACGTGTAACACGTGTTTTGGTTAACTGGTTTAGTCATTTTGGGTTCAGAAGTAGATATGTGTGAACCTGACCTTACATTAACCTTTTCAAAATTTTCATCCAAATTTTCTATAGGCATCTTTCCTTTTAATTTCAATGTAGACTCTTTCTGTTTAGTGATAGAGTTCACCGGTTTACCCGTGGAATCATGATCACTAACCTAAGGAGTGGACACCACATGATCCTTAACTGGGTTGTTATTGATAGGTCTACATTTTGTATTTAAAAGGATCTCATGTGGTGGCGATACTACTTTGTAACCCAAACCTTCCCTATTGTTTCGTTCTTTCACTAAGTTTTGAACTATGTGAGAAGAACTAGCTCAACTATGCAGTTTTTGTTTTAAGGAATCAACTTCGACTTCTAAAACTGCTTTTTCCTTTTTGGTTTTTCTAAAGAATTTAAATAAATCTTTATATCATTTGATTGATTTAGAGCAACAACCTCGGTTTACCTTAGTTGTTTCTCCAAAAGTTCTGTCTTTTCTTTAAAATTGCACTCATTTTGTTTTAATATACGGTTTGCCTTAGTGCAGAGCTGTAAATCATTTACTAAGTTATCATTGTGTTCTAATAACCTAGCAAATTTCAGATCTATGCTATCCTTAAATTTGTCACATTTAGAACAAGAATGTTTTTCAAATAATTGGTTGGCAGAACTTATCTGTGATGAATCAGTTGTATCAGCCATCAAAGCAGAAATAGATCCTTTGATGGCTGGAGATTCTGAACTTGTTGCTTTGAATTCTTCTTCAACCAAGTGATTTACCACGTTGACAGCTTCTTCTGTATCTGACATCACTTGCTTAGCTGTGATTTCACCTTCACTAGTAGATCCATCATCCAATGCCTCAACACAGGCAATGTTTGATTCACCTGGAGACACAAATCGGAAGGACCAGTCTTGTCCTTCATCACCTTGAGCAGTCAAGGCCTTTGTCTCTTTGCTTGAAGATGTAGTTCCAGTTGTGTCCTTGTCTTGACAGTTGAAGGTCGGAAATGGATTTCCATTACCTGTTTTCTTGGGCTTTACACATTCATGTTTAAACTACCCCTTTTCACCACGGTTGAAGCAGGTGACTTTAGTTTTGTCAAAACCAAAAGTCGTATCTTTCGTGGCTACTAGATTCTGCCTTGTCTTCTTGACATACTTCTTAGCTCTTCTTACTGCATTTGCCAAGGCCCACATGATGTCTATTCTCTCTAGCTCATTCTCGTCAACTTGCTCATAATCTTCATCTGCAAGATGACAATTTCCAATCTTCCCGGCAACTAAACCATCATAGGATTGGACAACAGCAGCTAGAAGATCCATATGCTCCTTAGCCACTTCCACTGTGATATTATCAAGATTTTCGGTCTTCAACTTTGTAGTATTGGATTTAGGCACTATGTATTGGGTTCCTAATGACCCTGACGTTTCTGGTCCTGAAGTAGTGGTTTGGCAAGGAGCCGCCGAGCTAGACACAAATGTTGTTTGTAATGGTGCTCCTGAACTAGTTGGAGTGGGAACTGAGTTGTAAAGTGAAGGATTCTGAATGTAGGATCCTTTCTTCGACTTGTACTTCATTCTCAGTACTTCCTTTTTAACTTCAAGATGAAGTCATTTATGTCTACCGTTGCAAGAATGTCGTTCTGTCTTAGATTGGACATAAATGAATCCCATTTATCCGGCAAACCATCTGCAAAGCTTGAAACTTTATCTTCCATTGATGTGGTTACGCCATGAGTGTGCAGCTCACTCATCAGATGATAGAATCTGTCAATAATATCATCTAAGCTCTCATTTCCTATCGAGGAGAAATTATCGAACTCCTTCTTAAGAGCCTTAGCCTTCAGAGCCTTCAACGTCGTGTTTCCATCATACCTCTTCTCTAGAGCCTCCCATAGCTTTTTGGCTTTCTTGTTCTCAAAAAACTGATGAAAGATGTCTTTCGATATTGATTGAGTCAACTGGGCATAAACTTTCTTCTTAGCATTGAAGATTATCTTCTAAGCTTCACTCATTCCTCCCAAAGTTAACTTGACTCCATTTGCAATGACTGGTACCGTGTAACCAGTCTCTGTGGATGTACAAAGATTGGGATCAACTCCATTTAGATAGATCTCGAACCGCTATTTCCATTGTTGTTAATCATCTAACTTTATAAGCTTAGGTGGTTTATTATGATTACCAATCTTATTCTCCAGAAGTAGTAGATTCTGGATGCGTGAGTCCTTCCTGACAGAAAATGCAGCAAATTGATCTTCCATTGTTGTAAATTTGGTACTTTTGGAACAAGACAGTTTCACTCGTGCGAATGGACTATGAGTATGGTTTACTCATGCGAATGAAGGGTGCTAATGAATTCAATCATGCGATTGGATTCAGTCATGCGTATAAACAAGGCAATTGGAATCAAGCAACTGGAGTTGTTCAGTCATGCGAATGAGGGATGCGATTGACTTCAGTCGTGCGAATGAAGTATATGTGTGAGTTCAATCGTGCGACTGGACCAATCGTGCGACTGGACCAATCGTGTGACTGGATCAATCGTGCGACTGGACCAATCGTGTGACTGGAGGCTGCTATTTTTGTAAAATCGAAGATTTTGACACTTTGACACTTTGACACAAAACACGATTTCCCTAGAAACCCTAATCTGCCATATGATGAAAAACACAACTTTTATGCATGCAAACGTCGAAAACACCTTTAGAACCAACATGGTGAATCTTTTGAATTAAAACGTGAGTTTTAACACCAAAACTAATCGAATCCACGCAAAATCAAGAGCCAAAGCTCTGATACCACTTGTTAGGACGTGTACGTATGGAATACTAACTGATTATGCGTGAAACCAGATCTAATAGTGTGGAATCCTATTTGATTGGCGATCCAATCAGTGAGAACGTTAACCCGATCGATATAAGAGTGAACTAAACGTTAAGAACGACTAGGAATCGATCAAGAATGAACTTTGAAGTTGAATTGGCTTTCTTGGACGTTCTGGACAGTTAGGGTTCGTGAATTATGAAGTTTTTTGAAGTGTTATATTTTTCCACGAATTAAGTGGTATTTATAGGTTTGTAGTTTCCATTCGTGCGACTGAACCATTAGCATGGTTCAGTCGTGCGACTGAATCATGCGACTGAGTCATATGCACGACTGAAGCTTCAGTCCTGCGACTGAGTCAATCTTAGGTCTCAATCATACGACTTATCCAGTCTCCTGGTTTAGTCGTGCAACTGGTCCATAAGCATGATGTATTCATGCGTATGGTCCATAAGTATGGTTCATTAGCATGAATACTCATATGACTAGGTTGAACATATTTCTCAATCATTATTGACTATGAATTATGTATAATAACTTCAAACCTATATAATAAGTTCATACATATGAATTACACTCAACACAATAATAATATGAAATAAATAAATATGAATAAACATCAACCACATATTTATATTTCATTGAACCAATTCATTACATACGTGTAAGACATGAAAGACTTTTACATTTAAGCTCATAAACTAGGAACAACATGTATCTACAAAAATTATATACGACCAAAGTTAAAAAAAATTAAATAAAAATTATAAAAGATGTAAAAGTATTGTATTAAAATAAAAAGTAAAATTATTAAAGAAAAAATAAAATCAAATGTGGATACAATCCACTAATAGATATAGTACAACTCATATAATAACAAAGTTAGTAATTCATGTGTGTATAAGTAATTCGATCTAGGAAGAGCGCCGTGCGACAATGTTGTTAAATAGGGGAAAATAAGCGTAAAACGTTGAACCATTCACGAATGTTGCGACTTGTTAACTCATAAAATTTAGACCGAAACATATAACATAAAATTTGTAAAATATGAGAAAATGGTACTAAAGTTGAAAGTAAAAAAATATTAAGGGTAAATATTAGAATATGTAAAAATATTGAGTTCAAATAATAAAAATTAAAGTTAAAAAACTAAAAATTAAAAACTAGATACCACCCAATAAAACAAATATTAAAACTCACACCAATTTGTTAATTATATTATGTATATATCTAAACTATATATACAACATTTAGGAGGGGTACTTTAAAATACCTTAAAATTAAGAACACATACTTTACTCTATATATAAGGTACAATAATTTTTAAGAGTAAAATAGTAATTATATTATTATATACGGATTACCCCCTTACAATTAGTTACATAATAACACTACACTTACTAACACTTGCATAAAAGTTTAACAAAGTTAAACTATTTGATATTTTAAATTTGCATTAGTTTAGGAATTTAAGAACAAATTAATTAACCATATCCATTATTTTAGGGATTTAGTAACAAATTATTAAATGAAGTTTAAATTATGAGGTAATAGTGAATAAAAAATAACTTAAAACCTTTATATTAACACTTATGTAAAATTTTAACAAATTTGAATTACTAATAAGTGAAGTTATTTTCTTTCTGTTAAATGAAGTTTAAATTATGAGTTAATGGTGAATAAAAAAACATCTTTAAATCTTTACACTAATTGTTGTCGTAAAATTTTAACCAGTTTGAATTACTAATAAGAAAAGTTATTTTCTTTCTATAAATGAAGTTTAAATTATGAGATATTTTTGAATAAAAAACTTTAAATATTTATATTAATTGTAGACATATATAGCATTGGGTAATAAACAACAACTTTAAACATTTATACTAATTGTACACATATACTTACTTTAACGGTGAAAGGTACTATCATTGAGTAATCTATACTATATATAAATCATATAAGAGTGATATTTTAAAATAACATAAAATTAAAAATAATTATTTTTATCAATGAATATTACACAACCACTTATGAGAGTAAGATAGTATTTAGAGTAAGTTACTATTTTCGTCGCTAAGATTTAACGAAAATCATGGGTTTAGTCCAATAGTTCATTTATTACACTGACAGTCCAATACTTTTAAGTTTTGTTTACATTTTACCCGAACCATTAATACCGTTAGTGTTTGTTATGTTAAATGATGTAAAAAGTCATTTTTGTGGGCAAATAATTTTAATAAAAACCCATACCCATCCCCACTCAACCCATATCCCTCATCTTTCTTTCGCTCTATCTTCTCTCTTCTCTCTCTTACACACACAAACAAAATTCGGCACCCCTAAACCACCGTCACCTTAGGTGACCACATCCACCGCCATCGTGCATCGTCACCACCTATAACCCACCGGCCACCACCAACTTCCCTCTCCATTGAAACCTGTCGGCGAGCCCACCACCACCACCACTGAAACCCATCGGCGACCCCACGTCCACCACCATTGAAACCCATCGGTGACCCACCATCACTATTGAAACTCGCCGACCACACCACCAAACCTGCTGACGACACCACCACTACCACTAAAACCCAGTAGCTACCAATTTTTCTTTTCCTTCAACTCCATTTTCATCTTGTTATTCTCTCTCCTCCTTGAACTCTTTAGTAGATTGAAAATACACAAGGGATGATAATGATGATGATGGTGATGGTAGTGGGTTGATGTTTCTTAGATCTACTTTGATTGAAAGCCCTAAATCAATGGGGAGGATGATAAAGATGAACAATTATGATATCGTTTTGGTGGTGATGATGGTCGTGATGGTAGTGGTGGAGGTGGAGGGAGGTGGAGGGTGATGGTGGAGGTGGAGGGTGGTAGTGGTGGGTGGATGGTAGACTATAGAGAAATGAGGATGATGATGGCAACCTCTTATTTTTATTTTTATTTAATTAGAAGGGTAATATTGTAAATTCCTATTAATTTAATAAAGATTGCTAATAGTGTTAACACCTTGGGTGAAATTGAAACAAATATTAAAATTATTGGACCGTCAGTGTAATAATTAAACTATTGGACTGAACCCGTAATTTTCGTCAAACTTCAGGGACGAACACAACAATTTACTCTAGTATTTATAATATTATTTACATGTTACCCCTTACAGTTAGTTACATAATAACCTTATACATACTAACAATTACAAAAAAAATTATATTATCTTCCCACAAAAAAAAAACTTAAGTTGTTTAAGATTCTAGATATATCTTTCAATCTATCATGTTTAAAATTTTTTTAAGACTACAACTATAACCTGTGTTTTTTTAAACGTTTTAGTGTAAATTAGTTGCTAAACCGATGTGTATTGTGTGTGGTACAATAAGTTAATGCGTAAAGATACAAGTAGCTATGCAAAAACCATTTATTTGATGTTTTAAACTTTAGCTTAGAAAAAACATAATATACTTTATAGAAATACTACAAGAATAAATAAATATTAAAAACATGTTCCGGATGTAAAATATCGTTCCGTCATATTGCGCGGGCACCATTCTAATAATAAGGGATGCGATTGTATTAAAAAAGGAATGAATTTTTGTACTAGAAAATAAACAACTTTTTTTTAGTTTCACTTATTCTTTAGTTACTCAACTAGAATAAATTATTCAATAATTATGGTGATTTATCTATACAAAAATCCATATTCTAACATATTCGATCCAAATTGATTTATTATATAATATATCAAGATCAGTTGATCCATTGTATATTTTAGTTGACACAAATTGCCATATAAACATTTTATTTTATTCAAATTAAATCATTTTTCAATAAATAAGTCAGGATTGGCGAATTGATTTTAGTGCCAACCATGGTAGTAAGCTGACTAAGAGCAATTTTCTACGATTTGTGTATCTAGAGGTGCATAGATCGATTTAGGTAAAAGTAAGTAAAATATGAATGGATAGTATGACTCTCCACTTCTTGTTTATAGTGTAGACGAATATGATATGTACTACATGTGGCCCACTAATTAAAGTATTTTTAGACATTTCCTTATAAAATGATATGATGTGAACTTTTAATATGTATAACTTTTTCTAGATATGTTACAGATCCGTTATCTATCACACCCCAAAACTCGTGCCTGTGACTTATTCAATATAACTCAAAAACCATACTATAAGCCCTGTAAACCATTGTTCAAAACACAAACAATTTATGGTAGCTTCTAATGAAACTAAATCTACAACATGATTTGGAGCACCTAAAAGCTGATAACATCATTAAAAAATTGAACTCAAGTTAATGCTCAAATTAAGCAAGGAAAGAGTATATGACACCATTATATCTCTAGTCAATTAGCGAATGTAAAAGAGAACATCCATAGGCCTACTTGTGATGAAATGAAAAGCTGTGGTAAGGTTGGAGCGTCTTGGATCTCAACTTAAGAATACCTAACTATCATCATGATACTTTTCTAAGTTGTTTAACTAATTTGTAATAAAGTACAAATGAATGGTTTTGATAAGCATGTTTCCTTGGTATGCTAAGGGTTGTCGAAAAAGACATTCCTTCTGATGCTCAACCGGTCCTCATGATTAAGGAGGTCAAATAAAGAAGCCAAATACCAAAGCCAAGGGAAAAAGCAAGGCAAAAAAGCCATGGGTTATTGTAAGGGGAAGGGTGTTGTTGTAAGGTTCGAGAATGTAAGGCATCGTTTCCAAAAGACTTACAATTGGACATTCATCGCACATAATACTTAAAAACACATTATTATTTATAAAAAACATTGCAGCAGAATAATTTAACAAAAACCATATCATGCATTAATAATCACCTTTGCAAAATAATAAATCGTTGTTTAAGTTACAAAATACATTTTTGCATTACAATACAAAAATATCAATTCTGCATAAAACGAATGCTAGTCTTTATTCGCCAAGTAGCTTCACCCTTGTGCCATCATCAACAACATTTACCTGTCAACTGAAAATGCATAAAACTTAGTGTTACTGAGTGAGCTCTAGTTTGATAAAAATGCATATTCCCTTCCATTTATTAAAACATTTTATTTACTTTCGCACGTAATCATACATCGTACATACACATAGATAATATTTATTATCTTCGTCATCATTCGGTTTTGTACGCATCGCATGTTTTGTACATTCATGGTTATCTTTCACTTCTATCTAGATTATATCATATGCTAAACCCCACTTTTGGGCACAAAGTCATCTCATCTAGGGTTAAGCGACAAGGATCCCATATCACACATATAGAGCATTCACCAAGACTGACTCCCCATGTGTGTGAACCCTCATGGGTTAGCCAAGATCGCAAGCTATAAAACACACAAGAACTAACAACTCTCATGGAGTTGTGAATCTCCTTACATTTTTCTTGCAAGACTTTCATTCGTTCATTCATTATGTTCCACTTTCATTATCTTAAATCTTTCGCTTCGTTAAGATAATACTTTACATTCATTAGCATAAACACACCACTTAAAGCCACGTAATAATAATACAGAATAAGGAACTTAAAGAAACAAGCCACAAACATACATAATATCATCAAACATCAACACCGAAAACATCCCAAGTCATAGCCTAAAATTTCTTCTTTCCAAAATTTTAGAATATTTTCTAAGTCTTTTAGGCGCATAGGAACTATGCAGGTGCATAAGCACTATGTAGGCGCATGAGCACTATGTAAGCGCATGAGCACTATGTAAGCGCATGAGCACTATGTAGGCGCATGAACACTTAGGTGCATGGGCAATTCAGGCGCATAGGTACTATTTGGGCGCATGAGCCTTACTTAGGCGCATGAGCCTTAATTAGGCGCATGGGCACTTAGGTGCATGGGAAAGTGGGCGCATGGCTAACACTTAGGCATTTTAGCACTATTGGGGTGCATGAACATTCTATTTTCTAACTAACATCATTTTCAAACTCCAAATCCAAGTCTAACCTGTCTTTAGCCTACTTTCTAGCATACTAAGCTTTATAACAAGCATAAATCATGAATCACATCCAAAATCATTCCCAAACATACACCCACCCAACAAGGCATACACATATATATACTTACATGTACATACCTAACAATTATAAAAATGTATTAATATGCATTTCCAGCCCCGAAACAAGTTAAATCTTTTAAAACTGGGGATCTAGAACTCACCTTATGAAATATCGATGAAGATGATAGTATAGGGAGTATGGGCGGCCAGACCCACCTTTTTAAACATATTAATATAAAAGTTGGCCTCTTTGACAACTTTTACCCCCTTAACTTTGGGTTATTTTACAATAGTCTTTCTTTTTTTCACTTTTTGTCTTATTTTCTTTTCTTTTCAAATTCATGAGTGTTACAGAGATATAACCTAAGGCAACAAGAAACACGCTATCAAAGAATAAGGCTCCCAAGAACCATGCTACTTCCATTATAGGGAGCATAATAATTTGAATATGGACTGCACAAGTTTCTAGATACGACCCCTCAGCATAATGAACGGGTCAACATACGAGTATAAGGTTTAGAACCATAAATGTAACGGTTTAAACATGGAAATTTCCTAAGAAATTAGAATTTAAGAACCATAGCGGACCACTATACTAGGCATAACGATCCGCCATAGGATGGGGTTCGAAACTAGGAATTGGATTTCATAGCGGAGCACTAAGGTTAAGGGGTAACGGTCCGCATTGGTGGTCGCGGACCACCACAATCTGGCTTAACAATCCAGGAGAAATATTCCATTTCATGATATGAATATTCCATTTGAAATATGTGATATTTCCTTTTTAAGGCGGTAGCGGACCACCAATGAGAGCTTAACGGATCACCAAGGAGCATGATCGGGCCAAAATTGTATCAAAGCCCCAAATATGATTTTTCACCATTTCATAATAATCACTCTCGGTCTACTTTTTCTCAACCCAATTACGACTCTCTTTCTATAGTTTCAAGGTGCTCTAGTGTTCGTGTGAATGTTTGGAGCTCGTAGATATGTCCATTCACGTTGTATTGGCTTAGAACAGATGTCGGAAGGGTCATGGTAAGCCTCAAACTCTTGAAAATACAAATTATTACTCATTTTGAATGAGATCATGACATGTGAAACTCCATTGTAGTGTTGGATCGCTTGATGGTGTATAAGTAGGTGTCAAGGAACGATCATGAGCTTAGATATGTGTGGTAAGGTTCTAAAACCTTCAAATTATGCATTATCATAAAACGATGGATAATAATAGGATGCATACGATTGTTATAGTCTGGAAATGAATACTTTTTGACAAACAGAATTATCACGGGACAAGCTTTGGCATAAGCAAGAAATGGGTAATAAATGCTAGTATTTTAACCTTATGGTTGACATGGATAATAAACATGTAAAAGATCTTGGGTAATGATAAGAAGTTCATCTAGGTTCTATGTTGGGTATGTATGTGAACCATAGCTCTTCGATGTGTGCTCATCATGAGCCATGATGGGAAAAAATGTATTAACTCAACTCGCATTTTTGGTTTCAAAAATTGTTTTAACCATACCAAACCGCACTGTGCACACCCCTATTACCTCCCATGATGGATATAATATTCAAAAAATTTGTTAGTGACTATAATAATAATATGATACACAAGGTGCACTATAGAATGTATCACAATCAAGCCTCGCCCGGTCTTACCCGCCCAAGTGATAAAATATCCCTTAAACCGTTACTATTATATTGTTAGGTTTAAATGTGCAATCATAAGCACGGTTAAATTGCACTAATTTATGACATAATTATTACTAAATCTCAATGGG
>BJCM01206798.1:0-20401 GCA_018326385.1 Flaveria bidentis | reverse complement strand
TGCTTAATTTGTACCTTGCATGTTTTATAAAATTTTCATGGTAAACGGCCAATTGTAAGGTCCCGGAAATCGGGGCGTTACACATCTCTTCTTTCTACTCCTGAATAAGGTTCACCTGAAGGTAGGTTTCCTGTATTAGAAAAGTGAAATTGATCAAAAGATTTTGTAAACGAGTCAATATCAAACAACCAGTCGGGACCATTTGTTGATTTGAGAAATGAATGTTCCTTGAATTGAACATTTGTTGATTCATCAATAATGTTTAATCTGGGATTAAACACTCTATAAGCCTTTGAAATTCAAGAATAACCTACAAAGAATCCTTCATCAGGATTAGATGAAAATTTTCCCAAATAGTCACGGGTGTTTAATATTGAGACATGACTACCAAATGACTTGAAAAATCCAATAAATGGTTTTTTGTGAAACAAAAGTTCATAAGGAGTCTTGTTGCTTTCTTTTACAATCAGAGTTCTATTTTGCACAAAGCACTATGTGTTAACTGCTTCTGCCCAAAAGGTAATTGGGAGTTTAGCATCAGCTAGCATTGTTCTTGCTACTTTAATTAGTGTTCTATTTCTCCTTTTAGCTACCCCATTTTGTTGAGGAGTTCTAGTTGCACTGAATTGATGAGCAATACCTTTGGTTGCACAAAAAGAACTCATATCTTCATTTTTGAATTCTGTTCTATTATCACTTCTAATTGTTTTGACCTTATGATCAAGTTGGTTTTCAATTTTTGTGATAAAATCTTTTATTATTTAGGATGCTTCATTTTTATGAAGTAGAAAGAAAACCCATGTAAATCTTGAAAAGTCATTAATGATCACCAAACAATACTGTTTCTTCCCAATACTCATAACATGAGTTGGTCCAAAAAGATCCATATGAAGTAAATTCAATGGAGAATTGTTTGTGTTCACTAGCTTTGGCTTGTGGGACGACTTATGTTGTTTCCCTTTGAGGCAAACTGATCAGTGATCAACAAAGTGAAATTCTTTTTGGGGTAAACCAATGACATGGTTTCCCTTGACCAATCTGTTCATGTTTTAAAATTTGTGTGTCCTAATCGTCTGTGCCAAAGCTGAAACTCATCAAAAGATGCTTTTAACAGAAGACATGTTTCTTCTTTTGGTGTAGTAGAATTTAGGTTTAAGACATAGGTGTTATTCTTCCTCGGGGTCTTTAAGACAACCCATTCTTCAGGAATTTGGAATCCTGGTTTCAGAATGTAGAAATAAGTGTAAGTAAAGTGAGTTGAATATTTCTTGTCATAGATCTGAGACATGCTGAGAAGATTAAAATTAAGTTGTTCACAGTAATTGACTCTATCAAAGCTCAGCATCCCATTTGTCATAGATCCTTCATTAGTGATTTTGCCACCTTGTCAATCTCCTCCGAATGCCATAGTTGCTCCTTGTATATGCTTGAAGTCATGAAGGAGGGAAGGATATCAAGTCATGTGTCGGGAGCATCCACTGTCCACGTACCATAAGCTATTGGACCTGTATGGATACCCTGCAAGCACAAAACAAACTAATTAGAATATGGAACCCAAGCCATAATGGTCTTGGGTTTCTCGTTCCTATCCATGATAATAACTTCTTGGTACTTTCCTCTGAACTTTGACTTAGAGAGAGGTGTTCTGGGAGATTTCTGATGATATTTTGAATGTTTCATCTCATCAATTTCAGCTGAAGAGTTAAAGAGTAATGAAACCTTTGGTCCCTATTTCTTTGAAGAAATCTGATTCGTTTTTGATTATCAATCATTATTTTTGGTTTGTGAAGATTATATGTTTGCTTGATGTTATGATATTTGTTTCTTTGAATCTTCTTCAACTCTTTTATGTTACCTATGTCATTATCTGAGCTAGAAGTCCTAGATTGATTATTATGAAAATGACTTCCGATTTTGGGTTTCACAAATGTTATTGGTGAGATGGGCTTGTTTTGGGGAAATCTCAACCCTTTTTTCTTGAAGAAATAATCAGATGTATTGTGGTTGGTCATATCACAAATTTAACCATATTTATTGAAATATCAGTTTTTGGTGGAATGATTGTTCATGTCACAGATAGAGCGTATTGATTGAAAAAGCAGTCATCTATTTTGTGATTAGACATTTCACAAATGTCACAATACATATGTTTGTTTGTTGACTATGATTTTACTGTTTCTGACTTAGTAGATTTATTCGTTTTCAACTTAGTCACAATCTTTGATTCAAGGGAAGTAGCAAAATCAGCCTTTTTAGTAGTTCGTTTCACAACACTACTTTTGTTGACTATTTAGGCTGCTTTTGTTTCCTCAACCTTTTCTTGACTTCCTGTTCAAACTGATTTACATGATCCCTATTGCAGATGTCAAAACCTACTCCTTGCTTTGATTTTGACGATTGAGGGTCTGAATGAATTTTTATCTTTGAAATCAGTGAACTTTTGCTTTTCTTTAATGGTGAAACTTTGTTTGATTTGCTTGAATTTTTTGGAGATTTAATCTCATAAACAGAACTGCTTTCAGCAAAAGGTTTCACTAAAGCCACAACTTTCTTCTTTTCCTTTGAAATTGCAGGTATAAATTTCACAAATGGGACAATGGCTTTGATTGGGCTTGATGGTTTAATGACATTCAATGTCTTGTCTGAACACTCCTTGATTTTAATTGGGTGACCTAATTTAATTTTCTCCTCATTTGTTTCAATATAAACATTTGGTTTATTTTGAGGATTTGTGACTTGTTTTACTATTAATTTTGATTCAATAGTGTTAGGTTCATTTTGATCTTTGAGTGTGGTAGATTCAAGGATGACAATGTAGTTGTCATTGTAAGGTGTGGGACAAGAATTATACCCAATCCCAGTGATATCCTTCGGATCCTTTTGTGAATCTAGCATCTCTTGCAGCTTGATTGAAGACATTTGAAACTTTTCAAGTTTTACTTTAGTAAGTAATTGTTTAGCTATTGATTGAGCTAACTCTTCACTTAGTTGCTCATTTGAGCTGCAAGAGTATATTTTCACCATGCAATTTTTCAATGTCAGAGATGAGTGATTTGATTTTAATTTCAAAGCCTTTAATTTCTCTTTTTAGCATCACTGACTTGACCTTTTCTTCTTTTATTTTAGCAGCAAATTTATGATTGTGCTCACGATAACCATGTAGTTTAGTAATGCATTTATCACTACACAGGTTGTATTTTACCTCAGATGGCATAGGAGTTGGACCATCATTGATGTGAACCATGAGTTCATGATTTGGAAATTGAGGCTTCACTTCCTTTAGATACAAACTCCAATCACATACTCCATCTTGTCTGATGACAAGAGCATTTGAAGGTGCCTGACTACTTCCATGTGCTTGATTTGTCAGTTGTGGCTGATCTAGTATGGTTGTTGATGGTGTTGGTGATGATACCGTTGTTCTTGATTGTTGGAGTGAGAGCTTGTGCTTGGTTGTGAAGATGGCTGACCCTGAGAATTCCTTTGGAAATTGTTGTTTTTTCTTCTAGAAGCATTACACTCTCTGGAGAAGTGGCCAGTCATACCACAGTTAAAACACTTTACCTTGGATTTATCATATCCAAGTTTGGTGTTTTCATTGAGGCTAAGCTTTCTCCCTTTTCTGAAGAACTTCTTGGTTCTCATTGCAATCATAGCCATTTGCCATTGCAGATCCATTTCTTCCATATCATCTGCATCCATTTCTTCCAAATCTTTTTGTATGAGATGAGCAAAAGTGAGTCTGCCTCCCAGGTAAGCTTCAAAGCTAGCAACAAAGGCATTGTAAGTTGCCTTTTGCTCTTCTAATCTTGGGTCTTCAAGAGTAGTTGAGGGAGTTGGAGTGAACCCTGCTGGTTGAGATGATGTTGATGGCTTGTTTGTTGATGGAGCAGCAATGAAACCGGTTGTCTTCACTTGATCTCTTGAGGAGAGAAAATCAATATCCTTAGTGATGAATGCATTTTCCATAGAGTGAGTGTCTGATAGAAATTTATAAGCTTCAATAACTCGAAGTCCACCAATATTTCTGCTCCTTTCATCAAGTTCAAGAGCTTCTATTTTGGCAATCATGATGTCCAAGGTGGTACTCTCTAGATTAAGAGTGTTTTTAGCATTGTAACATTTTATTTCCAACTTTCTAGAAGACTATGAAGCATCTTTTTGTTCAGTTCTTTGACTTTGTCTGTTACCCCCATGATCTCTAAATCATTCACCAGCTGCACAAATCTATACAGATGTTTAGAGATTGACTCCCCCTTGGAGTGATGAAAGGTTTCATATTGATTAACAAGCTTTTCCTTGTAAATTTTAGCCACTTTACTGCTGCCTTCACACATTAACAACAGTGCATCCCAAACAACTTTAGCAGTTCCATACTTTTCTAGCCTTTTTAGCACATCCATTTTTAGTGCTTGAGTGAGTATAGAGTAAGCTTTGAGATCAACTTTTATATTCTTGTAGTCGTCATCATCATCAAGTGTGAGATCCTTAATAGGTATTCTTGAGGTTTTATATAATGCAGCTTGATCTGCAGAAAGAGTCACATGAATATGAGGGCCTTTACATAATGAAATCCAGTAGTCAGGATAAACACATGTAATATAATTCATGAATCTGATTTTCCATTGCTTAAACTTACATTTGTGTTTAAGCATGGGAGGTTTTGGAGTATGACCAAGTTTAGAGAAATTATGAGAATCCATTTTAAAACCTGATTTTAACTTGTTTGAATAATGATTAGATTAATTTTTTTAAGTTCAACTAGTCCAAATAGTCCAAAACAGGCATATGTATAACCAGATCTGCTGATGTTTATATGATTCTATTCTAGTTTTTATGGTTGAGCAACTGTTCACATATTTTTTTTGAAGGTGAGTATGGATGAATAGTGACAGTCAAAGCATTTCAGCAGATATTCAACTTGTATACTGAATAGAGGTAGTCGAACACTCTACCAGCAACTTAATCACCAGATTAATCGAGTTCAGCTTAGATCTAAGCAGATCTGAAGAAGAATCGAGAGCCAAAGCTCTAATACCAATTGATTAGGGGTGAGAATGATATTCTCTGTTGATGTGAATCGACAAGGATTGAATATGATGATTGAGTCAAAGATTGTACGGTGGAATCAAACAATCATAGAACATTGAATGCAAAAATACTCATAAATGCTCTTTGTATTAATAAGGTGACGGTTACAATGAATGCTAGGGTTTGAGCATTAAACAGTAACAATACACCTTGTGAATATGAGACTAAACAAAATATTTTGATTGGCTATATTCTATCAACAGTCACCTCTCATACGAGGTTTTCTATTCTATTTATAGGCTGACAAGATGCCTTTTACAAAATGACTAAACTACCCCTGACCTATACATCAAAGAACTAGTCTAAGTACAAAAGTCTTCATCAGTATTTCTTTTGTTCATCCACATTGACTAATGCGGATGACTTGATTTTCGTCAGCATTTCTTGTTTCTTCTTCAGCATTAGTGTTTGGTCATAGCATTGACAAATGAGGATGAACAAACACTTATGCGCATTTATTGCTAGACATCCGCATTAGTAAATGTGGATGTACAAAGTACTTGTTAGCATTTGTTTTGGCTATCCGCATTTGTTAATGCAGAAGAACAAACACTTGTCAGCATTTGTTCTATGTTCATCCGTATTTACAATACGGTTAGCTGACACTTGTCTTCTACTTTCTTTGCAGATTCTTCATCCGCATTGGTTCTTGGACTTGTGGGATTTCCAGCAGAACATCCATCAACCCACCACTTGAATTGGCATGTATGATCCTTTCAGGGTTCAACAAGGTTACCATTCTTAATAAATTTGTCAAGCCTAAGACCATCTCTGCTGGGTTGGTAACTCAACTTAAATCTCTTTGAAATGCAAGTTTGTCCAAGAAGACCTATTAACACATGGTATGTTGATAGTGGGTGTAGCCGACATATGATAGGCAATTATGCCTTGCTGTAGGATTTTAAATTAAAAGATAGTACTCATGTTGCATTCTGGGGTTATGTAAGTGGTTAGATTACATGTGAAGGAATAATGCCCAATGGTATTATCAGCTTTAACAAAGTCAACTATTGTTCTTAGTTGAACTTTAATCTCGTAAGTGTTTCCCAAATTTGTGACAAATCTTATTCTACTATATTTGATGATTCTTTTTGTAATATTTTGAAGCTAGGTTTTTAGATAAGAAAAGAATGGGTAGTTGTTAAAGCTATACATGATCGAGATGTATACAAGTTAGATATGTCTCAAGTAGATCCAACTGAAAAAACAACATGCCTAATTGCTCAAGCATCAAATGATGAAAGTCATTTATGGCATAAATGTCTCGGGCATTCCAATTTCAATAACATGAACAAGCTTGTTGTAGGAAACCATGTAGTAGGAGTTCCTACAAAGAAGTTTGCTATATCAGATCTTTATAAAGCATGTTTAAAAGGGAAGCAACACAGAGCGCTTTATAAGCCTAAGCTGATAAACCCATTTTCCAAGTCTCTCTAGATGTTGCACATGGATTTGTTTGGACCAATAAATGTGTAGATTATTGAAAAGAAAAAATATTGTTTGGTTATCGTTGATGACTTTACAATATTTCATGGGTTTTCTTTTTGCATGTTAAATTTGATACAACTGAATTGTTAAAAGAATCCAACATTAAAGTAGAAAATCAATTTGATCAAAATTATTAGAAGTGATAATGGATCTGCATTTAAAAATTCCAATGTTGACATGTTTCGTGCAGAAAAAGGAATTGCTTATAAGTTCAGTGCTCATAGAACTCTACAACAAAATGGAGCTACTGAAAGGAAAGAAAGAACTTTGATTGAGGCCGCACGTTCCATGTTAGTAGATGCAAAGATTCCAATCTTTTCTGGGATGAAGCCATATCCACTGCATGTTTTGTGTAGCATCGTACATTACTTGTAAAAGATAAACAGAAAACTCCTTATGATTGATGTTTGGCAGGAATCCAAATATATATTTTCTTAAGTCTTTTGGTTGTCTAGTTTTGATTATAAATTCAAATGATCAACTTGGAAAATTTAATAAAATCTGATGATGGATTTTTCATTGGATATTCATTGGTTTCAAAAGCCTTTAGAGTTTATAAGTCTAGGATGAATGCTATTCTTGAAAATTTTAATGTTAAATTTCTTGAAAACTCATTTCCACAATTGTTAATGGTCCAACTTGGTTGTTTGATTTAGATTCTTTTTCAAACTCTTTTAATTCTAACTTTTTTGAATCTCTAGGTGCGAAAAAGAAACAAGTAGGAGATCTCGGATCTTTCAGTGATGATTCTGATTCGGATGATATGGATGATTCTAGCCCAGATTATCCATTCTTTTCATTTGTTAAAGATCCTGTATTTCATTCCGAATCTCATGATCATTATAAATCTCAACAAGCACAAGAGCATCCTATTTCTAAAAATTCAAATGTTTCGCAACCTATTCCTAATGATGGTCCTGAAATTGTACAACTTGAGTTTGGAACTTTATCAGTTTCAGATGATGTAGCTGTTATTGATAATCTTGATTAGTTTATCAATTCACCGAATCAAGTTCCTAATTGCATTTCACTTTCTTCGAACTTATTGTAGCAGCATTCCGACTTGAACAAGACTAATCTTGTTTTAATGTCTAAGAAGATGAGATTACAACATCTCGTGTTCATAAGAACCATCCTACATCTCAGATTATCGGTCCATTGAATGAGAGAACGATGAGGAGTCATTCAGATCATGTAAACCTCTGCTTATACTTGTGTTTTCTATCTCAATAAAAACATCATCGAAGCGTTATAGACATTAGTTAGATTGAGACAATGCAATAAAAGTTATTACGTTCCACAAACAAGAAGTGTGGAAGCTTATGGATTTACTTGAAGGAGAATATGCCTTAGGCACCAAATGGTTGTTCAAAAACAAGTCAGACGATCGGGGAATTATTGTTTGCAACAAAGCAAGACTCGTTGCACAAGGTTAAACCCAAAAGAAGGAATAGAATATGATAAAGTATTTACTCCAGTTGCAAGACTTGAAGCAATTCGTGTCTTCCTGACTTATGCATCATATATGAAATTGAAGGTGTACCGGATGGACGTAAAAGGTGCTTTTCTGTATGGACCAATCATTGAGGATGTGTATGTCAAGCAACCTCCAGGTTTTGAATATTCAAAATATCCTCATCGTGTGTACAAGCTTAGTAAAGCATTGTATGGTCTTCTATCAAGCTCCTAGAATTTGGTATGATACGTTGTCACAACATTTGATCCAACATGGATACACATGAGGGAAAATAGATCCGAATTTGTTTATAAAGAAGGATGCTGATGATATCTTATGTGTTCAAGTGTATGATGATGATATTATATTCGGTTCTACAAGTCTGACTTTGTGCAAAAAATTTGAAGAAATAATGAAGTCTTGTTTCCAAATGAGTCCTATGGGAGAATTCAACTTATTCCTTGGTCTTCAAGTGAAACAATCTAAAGATGGAATTTTTATTAATTAAGACAGATTCGATGAAAAATTCTTGAAAAAGATCAAACTGCAAGATTGCCAATCCATTAGAACTCCAACTAACGTCAATACCAAGATTGAACCTGATCCAAAAGGAAAATCAATTGACCAAACTCTATATAGATCTAAGATTGGATCTTTAATGTATCTTACTACATCTAGACCTGATATAATGTATGCTATTTGTGTTTGTGTCAGGTACCAATCTTACTCAGTGAAATCTCACCTTATTGCTATTAAATGTATATTTAGTTATCTCAAAGGAAAACTTTCTTTAGGTTTGTGGAATCCTTATAAAGGAAACTTCGAGTTACATGGATATGTAGATAGTGATTATGGGGGATGTTGCTAAGATCGTAAATCTACGACGGGTGGTTGTCAGTTTTTGGGTTCCAGATTAGTCTTGTGGCAATGTAGAAAACAAATAAATGTATCCGTGTCAACTGCAGAAACTGAGTACATAGATGCTTCAGCAGGATGTTCTCATATTCTTTGGTTACAAAACTAACTACTATATTATGAGTACAATTTTCTTAAAACTCCTATTTATATTGATAACACCGCTGCTATGTTTATAACAGCTAATCTTGTCCAGCACTAAAAAACAAAGCATAATGGAATTTGATATCATCTTCTCAAAGATAACTCTAAAAAAGGTTTAATCATTTTGATTCAAATCTCAGCTGAAAAATAGTTGGCTGATCTATTTACCAAAGCCATTTTATCAGGTAGTTTTGAGTATTTGGTCGAGTCAATTGGACTCATTAACCATGCTTGAAAACTGGTTTTGAATCATAAAAATGAAAAGAACCCTTCCCTAGCTGAAAAAATAAAATAAAAGAGAAAATTATAGTTGATTGCCTAATTGACCTAAATATGAGATCTAGTTATAAGTATATGTCAGGTTAATAAGTTGAGTAAAAGTGCTTTTTTGCATACCTTGACGAGGGTCGAGCTCTCTAAGTATAAGTGTGGTGTAAGGCCCCACTCTCGGGATGCTTATAGTTGGCCAATCGTCGCTCGTAAAACATATAATTACATTTAACTCTCATAAAGCTACGCAACGGAATATTTAAAATAACTTTTTCATTATACATGCTTTTTCAAAATAATACAACATCCGTTACACAATTTCATTTGTTCGCATTACAATGCAAAAACATTAACAAAAGAATGCCATCCAAATGCCAAGTGGCTGCCCCGCGCCATCCTCAGCAATACTCATCTACCAACTGGAAAATGCATAAAAAGTCAGTGTTGCTGAGTGGGTTCTAGTTTAACATAAAACATACTTTACATTCATTAAACCGTTCTTTACTTTAACATGTGATCACACATCCTACGTACACATAGATAATATTATTATTATCTTCATCATTCGTTCATTAACTTCCAGTCATACGTCCATCATTACATCTTTTCATTCCGTCAAAACCATGAACTTTACCCTACCTTCATGCATAAAGCTGGTACTGGGCCGAGGTCCATCATAGACCTCCCGTCATGGCGCAAAGCAGCCTGGCCACAGTACCTAGGGTAAGTTCAGGTGTACCATTGTCATGTGCTATACCCTCCGTCATGCAAAAAGCTGATACTGGGCCGAGGTCTATCATAGACCTCCCGTCATGGCGCAAAGTAGCCTGGCCATAGTATCTAGGGTAAGCGACAAAGGTTCCATACAAATGGTCAATCACAAAGAAAGACCTCGATGTGCATCCTTTTGGGGTAGCTAACCCGCACACCGTTGTGCTAACACCCTACATTGGGGCGTGTCCCGACATACAAGGCTTGAAAGACTTTCTTTACTTACCATCGTTCATTAATGCATGCGTTCATTCATCATGTTCCTCTTTCACTAATACTTTCATTTCATTCATTTTTGTTCAACGTAAAGCCATGGGAAAATAATCATACATCACAAGGAACATAAACATAACATTCAGTCATCATCATGCAGGGCATCATACATACATAACATACATCATGCATAATCATACAACATCATACATCATCACCATGCATAAGCATCCATCATATATCATCACATGCCCATCATAATATCTTTGACCTCAAAAATCAACTTACATAGCCCCCGGGAATCTCCCAAGTCCAAGCTTACATTACCCTTTTTTTTCCAAAAAGTCAGAAATATTCTAATTGTTCATCCGTATTGCCCTTTTGTTCATCCACATTTCCCATGCTTCATCCGCATTTGTGTTTGTTCATCCGCATTTCCCATGCTTCATCCGCATTTGTCATCCGCATTTGTCATCCGCTTTTGTTCACACTTAGACTTTCTCATTCGCATTGACCTTACTCATCTGCATTTGTCATCCGCATTTCACCATAATTAGTCAATGTTCATCCGCATTGACTTTCATCCGCATTAACCTTCATCCGCATTTCTCATACTTAGTCAATGCTCATCAGCATTGACTTTCATCCGCATTGACTTTCATCCGCATTTCACATACTTAGTAAATGCTCATCCGCATTGACTTTCATCTGCATTTCACATACTTAGTAAATGCTCATCCGCATTGACTTTCATCCGCATTAACCTTCATCCGCATTTCTCATACTTAGTCAATGCTCAGCCGCATTGACTTTCATCCGTATTGACTTTCATCCGCATTTCACATACTTAGTAAATTATTCTAAACCCATTCATACCTAAACATCAGATTCAGTTCCCATACACCATCTATCATGTTCTAAACTCAAATCTTACCTTCTAAGCCTTAGAAACACAACCATAACATCAACAAGCATGAACATAGTACAACATCACATCGTAATCACGGCATACATACATTCATACATACGGGTTTAAAATCTAGTTTCATAAAACATGAGTTCATGCATTTTCAGCCTCAAAATCAGTTAAAAACAAGTAAAAGAGGGGTTCAAGAACTCACCTTTGCTGCTCTTGAGTATGACTTCTTCCAAACTCGTCTGAAATTGAGTTCAACCGCCTAGAAACCCACTAAAAACATACTCGAACACATACAAACACACATAAGAATAAACCCGAGGATATGACCAGTCAAGGACATCATAAAACCATGAATTCTTACCTTGAATTCGAATTCTTTCTTGTTCTTCCTTCAAAACCGAGAGTTCTCTGCTGCTCTTGCCACTTTCTCTCTCTAAAATCTGAAGATTTGGGATGGGTGTGACATATGGGCAGCCATACCACCTTTTACACCCACTTTTCAAACATTTTGTCCTTTTGGACACTTTTTACCCCTAGACTTGGGTTTTATTTCTTTTCCTTCTTTTTCTTCACTTTATTCTTCTTTCTTGACTTAAAAAAAATAACCAGGTGTTACATGTGGGTTACATAATGTCATATATAACCAAACCTTAAGCAATCCAAGAATTGAAAAAGTAAGTGTGCTAATAATCTTTCCAAAAGCACTCATTCTATGTCCTTATATCTCGTGTCTCTTCTGTTGCAGAAACACTGACATGGAACACCAGATTAGGATTCTATCACTGTCTATGACAATCCATCATTTTTTTAATATGCTGATCTTAATTGATATGATCCCACAAAAAGCATTTGATTCAAAATGTGTATCGTAGATTTTTATTCTTCTTTAATTTTGATTTTTGCATGATTTTCTATGTACATGCATGTTGCATTAACTAGTTTGCTTTTTTTGTAAAATAAAATAAACTTATAAGTTTGTGAAAAGGATGAAGCTAAAATTAAAGCATATGTGTGTTTGATATAATGCAAAAATGAACTTGAAAATTAAGCTTATTTATTTTTTAATATATTATTCACTACAAAAGGATTTTTTAGTGAACGTACAATTCAGAATAAGTTGAAAAACTACTTGCAAACAAAATAAAAAATGACACTATTTATATTTTGAAAAGTTTCAAAATAGAGACTAATATAACGGCAAATTGTTTAAATAAAATAAAAAATTTATTTAAAGTTAGTTGCGAAATAAAGACTAAAATGACAGGAAATTGTTTGAAAAATAAAAAAAATGTTTCAAAGTTGACTTTCAAAAGTCAAAATATGTGTGGTCGGTGTTTGTATTGAAAATTCATGTTTAAAAATGACAATTTGAATTTCAAATGATTTGTGGTGTTCTTAAACAAAAACAATTTTATATTGTAAAATCTGAAGGAAATTAATGTTTATCTTGGGTGACGGTCAAAATTTGATTAAGTGTTGAGATTATATGCATGAACAGTGGTAATGTGCATAACAGTGTTAAGATGAATGTTATAAAAATTTCCAAGTGTTAGACTCATGGAAGGTTTCTCGTGCGCATGAACAATGCTCAAAAGCCTATATCAGGAATATGATGAATTTTACTAATTTGTACAAGTGTAGGGTGTTTTGTTCAAGTCCATGCACTTGAACAGTTGTCATGTTGCTAAAAATGCTTAAGTATTGGGCGTTTCTACTTAATCTCATGCGCCTGAACAGTTCCAGATTTCAAATGTAGTTAGACGTTTGAATGTGATGTTTTTCACTAAGTGTTAAATGTTTCAATAGGTTCCATGCACTTGAATTTCAAGCTGGTCAACCGTCTGATGATGTTGAAATTATTTCAAATGTGGATGTTTTGTGAGGCTCATACGCCTAAACAGTTCTAATGTGAACTGTGGGTTCATCGAAAATGACCAATGTAGGTGTTTTTCTCTAGTCATGCGCCTAACCAGTGCACAAGTGCCTGAACAGTACTCATGCATCTAAGGTTTTATTATTAAAATGTGGCTAAGTATGAAATGCGTCTATGCCTCATGTGTATGAAAAATATTCATACGTCTTCATAGTTGTCATGCACCTAAGACTTTTTACACTTATATATATATTCTAACATTTGGTAGTTTTAATTATCTTTCACATACTCAAGTTCTTTGTTACACTTGTTCTTCACCCGATACACTCATTCACTCATCATTTGATTGTTACCTATTAATCCATGTGATATATAGGTATACTCAATGAATCTAAACATATTTTTGATCTTATAACTTTAGATTTCATGATTTGGACTTTAATTGGGTGTTTGAATTCTATTAAGGAATTCGAACCCTAAGGGTTTAGAAAATTTTAATCTGTGTTTTAAATGTGTAATGAAAACTAAGATTGAACATCAATTAGTTGTTATATCATGTTTTCAAATAGACTATGATAAATAAAACTCAATTTCATCATCATGTGTTCTTGTTGATATGGTGTTCTTCAACCGGTTCATAAGAACAAGAATTGAAAAGTCAATTCAATTTTTTTTATCAAAATTGGTGTGTCAATCTTCAAAATTCACATATTCTATTGATATTGAAAAGTTTTTTCTTGATTTAACATACTTTAGTTCGTTTAAACTTAAACTTGAATTTGCTCTGCTCATTGTAGAGTGTGTTTAACACTTAGAAAATTTTAAGTGTAAAATGATTAAGTTTTAAAACTTAAATTTTCTAACTCAAATGAAAATAAATTAATTATCATGTTTTATGGTGTATTACTTGGTTTAATCTAAAATGTGTTAATTCAAACTTGTAACCAGTGCATGCTCTGTTCATATAATGGGTGTACAAAACACTTGGAATTTTTTTAAGTGTTATTGGTTCAAAATTGACGACACAAAATGTGATTTAAATCATTATAATTCAAATGTACTTAATATTTTGTTTAATGTCAACAGATGGCAGATCTTATGTTCGAGCCTAAGCACAACATAGTAGCCTTCTTGAATGAGGATGTTCGTGAAGGGGTTGGTTATAAAGAAATGATCAGATTTCTATTGAGGATGAAGTATGTGTATGCCATGTGTGCTCAACCTATTATATATACTCGTCTGATAATAAGATTTTGGAGTACTGCTGAAATTGCTAGAGATGATGAAGGAAGGAAAGTTGTCAGAGGTTTCACCACTAGTTACCGTATTATTGAGGTTTCTGAGTAGTTCAGTAGAGAAACTCTAAGGCTGGGTGATAATGATCCTTAAGATTTGGCTGAACTTACATTTGATGAGTGTAAAGACAGTTTTATGGCTATGGGACATCCGGATCACTTTTCTAAGAAACACTTTTTCAGAGCAAGAGTATATAATCATTAGTAACTCCTATGTTATATGTTTCAACATGGTATGTCCAAGAAGAGTACAGGATGGAACTCATTCCCTATGGATATGGCATCTCCAATAGTAGTTGTTACCACTAACAGAAGGTTTTATATGGCAAAGTGGATCATGAATGGGTTTATTTTTAATCTGGAAAAAGGAATAAGGAATAAGTACTTAATGTACTTTAGATTTCTTCAAATTATTATAAATGTTGAATACCCGGATCTTCATGCTTATGGAGTAAGTGGAGAAAGATTGGAGTTGGAGCACATGACCGAAACCATGTACAAAAGACTTGCTATTGTGACCAGTGCTCAAATGTTCAAATGTTTGATTACATGAGGGAAGTGGCAAGAGATGATGTGAATATAGATGAAGATCATTCTCATTTGACTAATGATGCACCAATTGATTCAAGTAACTTGATTGAAGAACTTCCTCAAGGTTTATCCAAGTCTAAGTCTGAAGATAATAAGGATGATGAAGTAGATAAATTTGAACAAGAGAATGAAGAAAGTTCTTCTTCAAGTGATGATAGTGATGATGATGATAATGCTGGAGGTAATGAATTTGAAGGTGATAAAAAAGGTGATAAGGAGATTGATAGTGAGGAAACTGAATCTAATACTCAAATTGAAGATGTTAGTGATGTTGATGATGCTGAGGATGTAAATGAAGATGTTGATGAAGCAAATAAGCAACAACAAAATATGGAGTTTGATTATCCAAATGTTGATGTAAATAATCCTGTTGTACAAAGTAGACCTCTTATTGTTGAATCACCACACCCAATAGCACAAGAAAATGTTACAGTTCGTACTAAGGACTTGAACACTGAGGAGGTCATAGAATCATTGAAAGAAAAGAATATTGATTAGCTTAAGATGATTGAGAAGCTAGAAGATGAAAATAAACAGTTGAAAGCATAATTATTAAAGAAAGACTTGAAGATTACATAGTTTGAGGAAACTCAAGAGATGAATTTAAAGAATTTTGATGTGTTACTCAGAAATTATGACTTGCTTGATGAAAAATTTAGAAAGTTGAAAGAAGAGTATGATTAGATGGAAAAAGAGCATTAGATTATGAAAGATAATCTATAATCTCAATCTACTCATCCACAAGACACAAATCTCTTATGAATAGTAAAAAGGTTATTCCTGAAGTCTCAAAAGAAATCATTATTGCACCTGAAGTTCAATCTATTGGAGTTGAGAAAATTTCAGAGGTTGCCAAAGGCAAAAGAATGATTGAGGAGTCTGAATTTCAATCATTGGTAGAATCATCTTCTAACCCTCTATAAAAATACAGAACACTGTTTTTGAAACTCTGAATGTAGATGATCCCTCAATTCAGGAAATTGATGATGTAGATGTACAAAAGCAAATTGGTGCATTAGATGATTTAGTTGTAGAGTTCCCAGATCCTTGGTAAGATGAGGTATTAGAAGGAGAAGACATTTATGAAGTTGTTGATTCTTCAATTGAAAGTGTAAATAAAGACATCCCTATTAACATTGAGGACTGATATAACTATCTAGTTCTAAAGAAGTATAATCGTGTCTTCTTGGATGGTCTTACAGTCTCTTAAATCAATGAAAAGATGAAAAATGTGTGCTAGTAGAGAAAACAACTCCAATTGATCAAAATGAACTATTTGTTGAGTATCCTTGAGCTTAGATTTTGGTTACAATCAAGGATTTATCCAAGGAAAAGATTGAACAGGCTGTAATCCGCTAATCTAAAGAATTTGGTTAGAAGTTTTCAAGAGACGGAAAAGCTGAACAACAATATGATTGTATTGGATATGGATAATCCATAGTATTTGGAGATTACTAAAAGAAATCGAGTTTTAAAGCCTCAAGAGATAAAGGCAATGGAGTTGGTTAAAAGGGGTCATGAGAAAAGAAAAGAACTGATTGATATGTTCCCTGAGACTGAGAAGCAAGCTTAAAAAATCTAAGTTGAACAAAAACAGTTATGGAACAAAGAAAGATTTACGGGTGACATAGTAAGAAATGTATTGCAGAAAGGTCAATCTGTATCTGAGTTACTCAATGAAATGATTTTGCTTAATAATACAAAGGAGGTTAAGATAATCACCTAGAAATTTAATGAGATCTTGATGCTATTCTGATTATACGTGCGAATGCAATTTGTGATGTTTATCACTTTTACTCAAGCATCATCGCATTACCGGTTTAAGATCTCAAGGAGTTGAACAAATTTCCTTTGATTAATCCTTCCAAGGCAGTTCGAGGTGAAAACTTTGTTAAACTTCTGAATCGTGGTATTACCAGGATGGATACTAATCTCAAAACTTGATGTGATCAAGAAGATAAAGAATATTTCAAGTAATTGAAGAGAAAATGAAAGGTGGATGCTAATCCAGAAGAAGAAGAAAGATTTCTAGATGCTTATAGTGATCGGTACTTTGAGAAAGTCACAAATCCAGGCCTAAAAGTGATAGATGGTACATAATCCACGAAGCCGATATTATGGTGATTTTATCATGAAGACTCATTTTAGTTGAAGTTAGTTCGTAATTTGGATGATCGGGACCAAGATATCATATCGTTGTTTGGATATTTTGAGATGAAGCTTCTTCATCCGAGCAATATCTTTTTCTTTTCCAATCAGAAATTTGAGTGTGTTGCTTTTGAAGTTGCTGACAATGACATGAAATACTTCCTGACGATCATTAAGGTGAAGGAGGTTGCTATGTGTCACACCCCGGGCCTAGGTAGGGTGGGACGTCATAGACTAGCAACAACATATGGTAGCGGAAACAAACCATCATAAGAGCGCAAAAGGAGAGAAAATCACATGACATTGATTGTTAAAAAAAAATAAACCGGGGCTAGAAGTAAGTCTAGCCCCCAAATGAAACGAGTACATACAACATTACTACAAATTGTTTTCAACAACCATAAAAGGTAAATAGTTCAAAATGTTTCAAAAAAACACAAGCCAATGCCATGGTCACGGTGCTAGGTCTAGGTCTTCTACTACCGCTAGACTCCCTTCATGGATTACTTGAAACATGCTCAAAAGAAAATTGTGTCAACTAAAAAGTTGGTGAATTCAAGTGCTTAAAGTTTAAAAACAAATGGATTCAATAGAATCCACATTTGATTTAAAAGAATCATAGTTTCACTATTGTAGGGGATCATAATCAACCCTGCACTCAGTCCTGGCCAGCCTCTTCAAAAGTTATGTTGTACCGGTTAATCCTGAAGGAAAAACTAAGCCTCAAAATAGTGGACCATACCTGCTGGATTGCTCACCCTAGTATCTTAATAAAACTTTTCACATGCCACAAACGACCCCGCAAGATCTCAGTGTGGTACCCTTCCTGTTCATCACGAGAGGCACTATGTGTGGGGGATTCCCCAAGTAGATCTACCAATATAAAACAAGTGATTCACACAAGAATTAATGATCATCATATGAATAAAAGTAGGTTCTAACATTAACCCCAACATTCAAGTATCATACAATAGCTAAAGCAAAGCATGTTTCATCCCAAAAACAGGGGATCACTAGAATCACCTTAAGATTCAAGCAAAGGAATCTTTGTGTACTAGGAAAGAGACTCAAGTCTAGAACCTCACCATCAAAATTTAAGTGTTAAGTCACTAATTCTAAGGTTATGGAAGGTGCGCTAGCTGTGCCATGAGGTTAGATGTCCAATTGGATTACGATTTGCTAAGGTTTGTATAGAAAGTTAGGGTTTCTTAGGAAAAATACATGTTTTACTATGTTGGATCACTTATACAAGTTAGTTTAAGTTCACCAAATGGATTATTAGTCCAAGGGGCCGGTTTATAGAGGTTTGGCGAAATTTATAATTAAGTCCTACAAGTTTCCAAAATTTACAACTTCTACCCCAAAGTTTGTTTTCTTGCATTTATTGACTTTTATGGAAAAATATTAGGTTCTTGAAGTTAAGTAACTTATTTTAAGTAAGTTTACTTCAAATTTACAGAATTTAGGTCCGGGTTTAATATTCTTATGTTTTGCGTTACCGGTTACCATAAAACCGAAGGTTTTTAACGGTTAAGTATTGATTTTCATATTTTGTGTCTTAAACCTTTATATTTTAATTTAAGGAAATTTTTATAAGTTTCTAGTCTGATGAAGATGTATTTCAAGCCTCTTTCAGATGAAAGCCTCGTTTTTATGTTTAACCCGTTAAAACGCGTTTTACCCGTAATTGACCGTTTGAAAGCTTGTTTGACCAATTTTTCAACAACCTTAAAACTTATAGCACCTAACTTACTGAAATAACATGGTTTCCATGTATTTTGGTTTTATACCATTATTTCTAGGATTTTCCTCAAAACGTCACCCGGTTAATACCCGTTTTTAGTTAAAAATTCCCTTTAAATTGTCTTTTGACCATTTAATCAACAATCTAGTCCAAAACACTTTTTAACCATTTTAAAGACAGGAATTCTTTTTAACATGGTTAAAATCCAAGTTTTCTTATTTTAAGGTCGTTTTACCACTTTTTGGGTTCCAAATTATGTCCAAAATACCTACAAGACCATATCTTTATTATTTTCATCCATCATCATCACCTTATACACCTAATAACACCAAAACTTAATGGAATAAAAGTTCTAACTCTCGGTTTGAGATGCAACCAAAGAATAAGCTCGTAATAGAGTGTTTTTGCCATTTTAACCCATTAACCATGTGAAAAGCTTTATGGATCTTGCTTACATGTTACCAAATCATTTTGTAACTTCCAAACCAGGTTATTAGGAGTCTTATAAACCATTTATAATCAGATTACAAGCTTTGGTTCGGAGGTTCCAAGACATAAGAGTTAGATGATGCACAAATCACCCCAAAAGAGGGTTTTATGGAGAATTTCGGGTTTCACCCATAGAATGACTAACTTAACGTGTGAGGTACCTTTAGTGAAGTTAAAAGCTCCTCAAAAAAAGATGACGGCAACAAGATTCTGTTAGAACAAAGAAAGTTAGGCTTTAGATAGGTAAATAAAGGAATAACACAAGACATAACTTAGTTCGGGTGAGTTGATGCTTACACCTTGTGTAGTCCGCGATTTGGAGAGTGTAGAGGGACAAGATGAGCTGAAAAATCTTCAAACAAGGCTGTAAATTTCAAGTCCACAAGAACTAAGCACCAAAAGTTCAAGAAATAGAGCCTCCTTGATGGTTTGAAGCTTGTCCGATGATGTGTTGCGGTTGAATCTTTGAATATGCCTAGAAATGGATATGTAACCGTGAAGATGTGTGTATTTCTGGTAGAGATAATCCGAGATGGAGAAAGAGAAGAGGAGAGGAGAGTGTGAAGTGAGATTGGAAGGGAATGCATGTAATGGTAATGGGTGGAAGGGGTGGTGGTGTAGAAGGGTGGAGAATGGGTGAAGGGGGGCGGCTGATCTTGGCCTTTAGTGGGGTTGGTTTTTGATTTAAATTTAATGGTAAAATATATTATGTAGTATTATTTTGTAGTATATTTTAGTATAATAGATGGTATAATTTAGTTAGTTGATATGTATTGTGCATGATTATGCATGCATTAACCGAAAGTTATGTGTGTATGCACACATTTTAATGTTGGGTTTGTTGGACACATTATCAAAGTTGCTTAACCATTTAAACATGAAAACGCAACGGAATCAAACCTTAAAATTATGTTTTGTAAACTGCAAGGCCCCGTTCCTGGGACGCTCACAGCTGGTAAATCATCGCACACAAAACATATACTTTACATTTAAT
>BJCM01206797.1:0-13895 GCA_018326385.1 Flaveria bidentis | reverse complement strand
TGTGATGTCTTTCTGCGTGTTCTTCTTGTTTGAGTGTGTTTGTAGTGTGTTTCTGGAAGTCCTTGTGGTGTAAAACTCGTGCACGGAGCAGTCGAAGGCTACTCTGCACTTCTGCAGTCGCGAATCTGCCATTCTGGCGACTGGGTCTGTCATGCGACTGAGCCGTGCGACTGGGTGAGTCGTGCGACTGAGTCGTGTGACTGTGTCATTCGGGTGACTGAGTTGTGCGATTGGGTATGTCGTGCGATCGAATGAATGCGTGCGATTGAGTCAATGCGGATGAGTGTATGCATGCGATTGAGTCTGCGACCGAATAAATGTGTGCGATTGTGCGTATATCGCACGACTGAAGGCCAATCGTACGAATGAAGGTTCAGTCGTACGAATGAAGCTGATTCATACGAATGAAGGTTGATTCGTGCGTATGGAGGTTGAGTCATGCGATTGGGTGCTGTGTGGTAGGACTGGAAGCTTAGTCGCACGAATGAAGGCTCAATCGTACGAATGAAGCTGATTCGTACGAATGAGGGTTGATTCGTGCGGATGGAGTGTTGAGTCGTGCGTCTGGTCCTGTCGTTTGACTGAAGTTGTTGTGTGTGAATTCCTTCTTGTATGTCGTGTGACGTTAAGGTGACATCGACACGGTTGCCATTGCTAAATTACAAAGATTAAAGTCAACGCTATCAAACTTACTAATATTATTCCAAATCAAATCAACCTAACATTTTACAATTATCAACAACCGATTCGTGACTGCTAATATTTAACAAATACTTCTCTTATAACAATGGAACTTTTACACAAATATCACCGGCAATGGCGACGGTTTCTAGTACTTGGATCTACATAAGATCTAATACGTGTGTCTGCTTGTGTGTGTTACACGCGACCGTACCGATACAACCCGAACCGACCGAACGTTACTATTTACTTTACCCATGTCATTAATGCTTAACAATAACTGTCATTAGGTGTTTGACCGTTCATTGCATACAACATTTGAAAACTTTGATCATTCATACTTACCACCTAACAAGTGAGTTTCGTGGCCTCTTTTAATGCTTATACAATAATTCAATATTTACAAATATGGGGGAAAAGTATGCTCACCCATTTTCTATGCTATATAACTTACATACAATTTACATACTTGGAATCAACGTGTTACTGTTTTGTGAGTACTTATCTGATACATGCTTGAGTTTGCTGTGTGGTACTTTCTTTGCAACCATTAAATTCAAGTGTGGGAACCGACGGATAGGTATTGGTAGTACTACTGGGTTGACACCCCCACCCTTGTTTGTTGGTATACTAGTTAGTACCAATACTAGCCAGGAACGGGCCTTGGGTGAATATATTCCGACAAGATTCTGTGTGTACGTCGTTAGGTTTGGTTGCAAAGTTCATGTCATGTGATTTTGCTTACTTATAACTGTATTCACGGTATTCCACAACAATTACTATACAACATCAATTACTTATTTACTATTTAAACCTACGAGCTCACCAACAATTTTATTGACTATTTTTTAGCATATCTTTTCAGGTGACAATGCTAATTGAAGATCTAGGTGTGCTGCCTTAGTGGAGACCCTAGGATGCATTTTTGAGACTAAACATACTTGACAAGCATACATTTTGGAATCATTGTTGTAGTCTGCTTTAAACAAAATTATTCTTTTGATATTTGTTCCCGGGTTGTGGAAAATATATTACAATGTTATCATCTTTGTTTATGTGAAACATATAACACGTTTATGCTTATGGCTATGTTGTCATGAATATTGACTAAACACGACACAAGTCTCCTTTGTGTCGGGTGTCGTCATGAAACGCTTGTCATCATTTATTATATTGCATCTCTATTGCTTACCATGTGTTATGACAATCCCGTCTCGTTACATCCCCGTGTTTCTGCTTTTAGCGGGGGTGACAGGGTTTGGGTTGTTTTAAATTGAAGTTACACTTTTGGTCCCTGTGATTTTAACAATTATTATTTCATATAAGAAACTTTTAAAATAAGTTTCAAAAATTACAAGTTTGACCCCAAACTTATTAAAACCCAAGTTTTGAAACAATTCAAATTATTTATTTATAAATTTTATTGAATCAATAACTAGTTTATATAACTTTTAATAAAAATTTACCAAATTAGTTATTTATTGTAACATGTTTAATAAACTTTATAATTTTATGAAAAAAAATTATTTATATGTCAATAAGTTATTATGAGTTGTTTAAATGATAAATTGAATAAATCAATTCACAATATTGTTTAAAATACACGTCTAATCCATATAATTCATTAATATAAATGAAATAAGTTAAATAAAGAAATTCATATCGCATGAAAGTTAAATTTTAGTTCGGATTTATAACTTGAAAATGACGGATGATACAAAAATCTTTACTAGTAAGAGTATAATTACACATTTAAGCAACCCTCTTAAGAGGCTAAAAGCCGACAATAGTACTAGAATTACAACTCTTCATCTTATTATATCAAAATAACACCAATTATCCCACGTAATATGGCTTAATTTCGCCTTATTAGTCACCTAGAAAAAAAAGATGGCCTTTACAACAACCCATTTCTTCAATCAAAAAGCATCACTTCTTTTTTTATAAGATGTAATAATCTTAGAATCAATATGGTTATACACCAAGGATACGTGTTGGAATGATATCTTCATTACGTGATGAGAGTTAAAGTCATTTTGTAAGAAGATGATGTAGATTTAGTATGAGGTCAATTGTGTTTGTGAGTTCACCATGCAAAATTTCTTTCAATAAAGTTTGAAATTATATATATGGAAATATCAAATGAGAACTTTTTTTAAACTCTATTTTTACACTTGTGTAAACATATGTAATTATGTTACACATCTGTAAAGAAATGATACTTATTTTAAAACGGGTAAAAAGATACAACAATGCATAAAAATGGACACAATTGCGAGCATCTACGAGCAATAAGACATAATGAGGAGCAATAAAGACATAATTACAAATAGGAAAGACACATTGACGAGTAGAAAAACACAATAAACTAAAGAACATAAAAATATAAAACATACAAGCTAAAAACCTAAAAGCTAAACCCTTTGTTGGTTCAAATCTTGTTAAAATAAGTTTAGTTAGAGGGTTCAATCTTGTTAGAATAAGTTTAGTTAGAGTTTGACCGACCTACTTTATGTGTGGCTAAAAAATTCTCTTCGTAGGTATCCTAGAATAAGAAAGTTTTTATTTAAACCCTATACAAAAAAGTATTTCGGCTAAGAAACAATTTAAATTATCAAAATTGCAAACTAATGGTTGAGATTAAAGATAAGTTTAAACTTTTAAGAAAAAAAGTTGGTAGAGTGTATTTTAGTCATGAGCTCATTTTTTTATTTTTTTAAATTCTAGTGATTCTTTCAATTGTTCATAAATTTATGTATGGCATATTTCTTAGAAAAAAGTTACAACATAAAACCAAACGTTGTTTTATATTTTAAAATTAATATAGTATTGTTATAAATAAAAATTTCGGTTTTCAGCTGATTGTCTTTTCTAGTGCGTTATTATGTTTTCCTATTCGTTATTTTTTTTCTGAACACAATTATTTTTCTAAATAATTATATATGAAAAATCAATAGTGAACTAATACTATAAAAATATACAACTAATGATAAAATAATACAATTTTATCTATTATATAAAAGACGATAATAAAATAACATAAAATAACTTTAAACTAAAACCACATTGATAAATATATATAACATAATGACCTCAAAATATTTGACACAAAAAATAGGTTTTATTATCAAAATTTCATCAGTTTTAAAAATAATAAAAATAACATATGTTAAGCTCATAATATTTCATAAATATATAAAATTTAATAACATTTTTATTTAAACCTAACCAATGCTATCTTTTTATGAGTTTAATAGTATTGTTTCTGTTTAAAAAGCTGATTATATTGTTTGAACCTTAATACGGGTAATATTATTATTTGAACCTCAATAATCAATATGCAATTAGATTTTAATCATACTTCCTTATTAGTGGCGGAGCTTGAACATATCCGTATGGGGGCGGGGGCAAAATTAATTTATTTTAAGGGGGGCGAACTCGAGTTTTATATAAAAATTTCCACTACCCGACCAAAAATTTCTACTACCGGACTAAAATTTAACACTACCGACGAAAAAAAGAGGGGGCGCGGCGCCTCCCTCCTCCGCCACTGTTCCTTATCATACTCTTTACAACATAGCCTAATTAAATCTTTCAATAATATTAAGCTATATTGCGGTGCATCTTGGACGTAAGTTCACATGGATGTCTCATGGGAAACCCAAGTTTGATTCTTATTACATGCATTTTACGATGACTAACATAAGGACGATGGCAATATCTTTAGAGGCCCAAGTAAGCATATTACGTTAATGTGGTTCATAGATATCAGTTCGAACCTCACATCTAACCACCATAAATCTTGTGTAGCCCTTATTACGTCTTATGTTTTGAGCTGTGACGATCTGACATTATGTAATGAGTCCTCCGATGCTCGTTAGGTTATTATATTATTATTTATTTATATCCAAAAGAAAAATCCAAATGCCTTCCGGCAAACTTATCTTATCACCCCAATTAATTATTACCTTTTTATTCTTTTCACGCCGACAAAATTCTCCGACCCTTTTTTTTGTTCTTTAATCCCTCAAATATCATTGTGCATTGGGCCCTTACTTTTCTCCAATTAATTATTCTCAGATGATCCAAAATAACTGACTTTCAATACTAATTTTTCAAGCATAATAAATCATTTGGTGAATATGTTATCGTGGCCAATGAGCCACCGCTACTGTGGTGGTTACAGGTCAAGGAAAGAAAGTCCTTGGCTTAACTTGCAAAGGAGTTTCAAAATGTATCAGAATCATAATAATTAAATTAAAATTAGGATTTAAATTGTTTAACACTAAGTATTTTAATGTAGTATAGATTCTCATCACCCCGTTTCTTTTAACTTGGTTCATGTGGTTTGATTATATGGTAAATTTGATTATCAGAGTTTAAAAATTACAAATTTAGTGTAAACATTTGAGAGTTAATTGTAAGTTTACTTATTACCGTTAGTGTTCATTACATTTAAGGATTTGAAGACTAAACTTGAAGAAATGGTTCATGTGGTCTAATTATATTGTAAATTTGATTTGAGAGTTTAAAAATTACAAATTTAGTGTAAACATTTGTAAGTTAGTTGTAATTTTAGTTATTATTATTAGTGTTCATTAGATTTAACGATTTGAAGACTAAATCTATGATCAGACCATAGGATCTATCAAATCACGTGAACTAAATCTGTGCTATCTTTGTGACTTTTCTCTTTGTTTCATTTACTATTGTAATTCTTTAAACAATATTAGTATGTGTTAGGGATGCTCCTAGTGAGTGTGAGCCTAGCTTATTATTATGGATTAATGTAGTTAGGTTTTAGAGGTGGAATGTTGGAGCTTTTATAATGGATTATTGATTTTCATCCTTATAATTTAATTAAAATTCACAACCAATTAAATTTATATATCATTTTTCAAAAGTCTTCCACATCCCATATTTTTATCTTTAATTCTAGCATATGGTATATACATGAATTGGTATATTTAGGTTTTACTATTCATTTTCATATAATTTGAAATATAAATATGGTTTAAGGAATAAATGAAGAACCTCTTTTACTCAAATCCTTATCTTTCTCCTTAAAATATTAGGATATGAACATTATACCAATTCCATTGTGAATGCTTAACGACGTCAATTGTTGCATTAATCTGCTATTTATGTGTATATGGTTTGATAATATGCAAGGGGGTTAATATTGCCCTCCAACATGGTTGCTCAAAATAAATTTAATTACATATCGATGAGGTAAACCAAAAAATCATATACATTAAGAAAGGTAATGAGTTCTGTGTTGGATATGTAATCTGATTTCAAAGTTGGTAAAAGATATAACAAAATTATTATTGGGTTTAAAAAAGTGAAAATATCATGCATATGAAACTCGCTTTCGATCAGTGATGATCATCTATGAAAGAGAACTAAAAAAGATAAACATATTTTTACTTTTAAAGAATTGATAATAACTAGTGGAATTCCTCTGAGTGGTACACCGAAAAATGAACTTAAAAATAATAAAGTTAGGAAAACAAAATTGAATTTTAAAAGTTTTAGGATCACATACATGAATTTGCAAGCTACAAAAGTTTGTTCTGTGACAACGGGAATTTAAGTAACACCAATTTAAAATTGAAATGAAAAATGAAAAATATATAATATTCAACATAGCACATTTTTAAATAAAATTTATATCAAAACACAAATAAAAATAAACACTACATAACAACATATTCAAAATTTAAGAAAACATTATATATAAAAAATATTAGAAGAAAAAATAATAATAACATTTATAATAATAATAATAATAATAATAATAATAATAATAATAATAGTAGTAGTAATAATAATAATAATAATAATAATAATAATAATAAATTTAAAAAATAAAATTAAAAATAATAAATAACAATAAAAGTAATGAACAATAAAATAAAAATATGAAAAAAAAAAAATAGACGGCCAGATTGAATTGTGATGACACGATTCATCATTTTTTATATGTGTTAGTTTTTGTTTTATTTGAATAGTGTTTGTGTTTATTTTACAATATCTCGTTAAAATTAATAATGTGATGAGTTAGGGTCCTTAAAAAAATATTCGTACCAAGTGAAAAAGACGTTCTTTATCCCATGATGGATGGAGGTTCTACGTACAACTAAAAGTTAGGAGTTTGAGTTTGGTTGTTAAATGCAAATGTTTAACACTTGGAACTTGGAAGAACGCAGTGGACAAGTTATCACATATTATTTCTTGTTCTTTATCTTTCACTGAATCCTAGATATGATTTCGAATATGGCAAGGAAAGATCCTACAATATAAGTTACTTATATATATTTTTTATAAAAGCTCTTAACATTAATATATCACAACTACTTGCATATTATATGATTTAAAGCCTTAACTATTTTAATAAAGAATATACGTCTTAACATCATGAAATCTTCTTTAGTTTAGATAAAAAGTGAATTTCGCGGCTTTTACCTACTAAACATAGAAAGGATTGTCGAACTTTAATATAAAAAAGTCTATTGTTGAAATTCCAAGCACTTGAAAAGAAAAAGGCTAGAGAGGTAGTACTGGAAACGCCCAATTCAATTTTTTTTAAATGTAAATTATCTTTATTAAACTTATATATATATATATATATATATATATATTTTTTTATATCATAATCAAACATTTTTGAACGAGTATTTTAATATAATTTTTATATTTAAAAAACAACATTTTTTGAAAGTATTTGCATGTATAAGTACCCGTTGGGGCAGTAGAATCAAAGTTTGTTTAATTAATTTAAAAAGTGACTAACACTAATTCTTAGTTTTCTTGAGAAATTTTAGCGCTTATTTAAACCCCATTATACATACATACGTACAAAAGAAAAATGAAAAAATATAATAGCCCTTGATTTGTTTAATATTTAATCTCGTCATATTTCAATACTATCCACCGTTAAACTTTCTTTATTTGTTCTCTTCTTTATAGTCACACATTATTATTTTAATCTCTTATCTCACTACTATCAGGGATCATGTTTTCGTTTATCACCAAGTGATGTGCGCTATGTGTCTATGTGCTATGCCATAGAATTATGGTAAATATTTATGTGTCACAGGGTTATTTTTTAGCATGTTCAAACGTTAATTAAGATTGTTCATGTGTTATCACCACAACAAATTACAATTATGATAAAAATTTTGACTTCAAAAAAATTTCCTTAATAAAAAGGTAAATTGGTGTGTCACGTGTCAGCACCACATTCATTGTTATCAAAATTTTCCTGATTCTCTCTTATATTATTTACTAATGATATTATTTATTTTTATATTACAATTAGTTTTTAAATAAATTAATAAAAATATCTTTTTATTAATGATATTCTGTAGGTATAGTTTTTCATAAAAAGAATTTTATTTCTAAATATCAAACTATTTTTTATGTAATATTTTAAACTTGGTTTTTCTAAAGTAAATTTGTAATAAATAAAAAATAATTAAAATAGGGAGTTATAGTAAGGACATTGTTAAAAAAATTAAAATGTTTTCTGAAACAAAATGTTTAATTTATCTTTGAAAAAATAAAAAGAAATTAAAAAGTTCATATTATTGTTTAATTACTTATAGTTATTATTCATACGTATTTCCAGTGATATCATGTACGTACTTCCAGTGATATCATGTCTTAACTAGTATATCGTTTTATAACTTTTATTTTATTTAATGTTTTATTTGTTCAATTTTATGTAATACATGGGTTTACTAAAGCTAGTTAAGAATACAATAGTGGTTGTGGTTGCTTCTTGCGGATAATATACTTGATTTACGATATCTATGTAAGTTAATTTAGATTTTATATAATTCTAAAGATAAGTTATTAGTTACTCTGTCCCATCAAAGATAAACTGTGGTTAAACATTTGGTTGGTTTAACCATGCTACTTCCTAGTTTTTTTGTAGACTCATCTGAGCGGTTTAGATCATTCACAGTAGGTTTTTTATTTTTTATGGGAGTGTATGCTTTATATTATAGGGATGGTTGTTAGTGGTTGTGAGTGAATGAGATATAATATTTATGGGGGGTTTTACTATGATTCCTCATATTTGAGGAAATATGAAAAATTACGGTACAACCCCATAAATTAACTTTTAATATTTTAAAAGTGGTTGTAAGTGTTAGATAAAGAAAATGTAATGATAAAAACATTAAAAATATTTAATTAAAAAAATAGTAAAAAATAATGATTTTAATGTAAATATGACGAATGCTCTCACATCTGCTTCTCCAATCCTATTAAAGCCATTTTCATTTACTTAAAAACTTTAGTGTTTTTATGTTACTATATGTAGGAATATTGAAATTACTAAATAGGTCAAAACAAAGCCGAATCAAGCAAAAAATTATTTATCATAAATGTATACGTGGAATTTGATCAAACTCCTTCACCAAAAAGAACATCATATAACTTTTAATAAAATAATTGTTTATAAGAATAATATAGATACTTGTTAGTTGATAAATATTTTTAAATAATATAGAAACTTGCTAAATGAGAACATACATATGATTTCAAATTAAGTAGAAACCTTTATTTTTTTAAAATAGGTTGAAAATTATATAAATTAAAGCTAGTTCAATTTCGTTAAAAGTAACTGGACGGTTGGCCAAGCAATATGAAAGAAACACAACACACTAATTCAAACATTAATACTAGGCTTAGACAATTAATTGGATATATATATAGGATGAAGCTATATTGAGAACCTTAGATTTTTGTAAGAACACTTTAACTTATTAACTATAGATCAACAAATAGATGGATAAGATCTTTCATATCTTTTTTCAATAGAAAAGGACATAAATGTCATTTTACAAATACATCAAAATTCAGATTTAACAAGAACATGACAAGTGTTATGCTTATATACCCCTATTTCTTTTTACTTTATATTTAAAAACTTTACTCCCTTTTTATTTAAACACTCATAAATTTTTTATAAATTATATTTTTTTATAAAAATTACACCATTAAACTTATCATAATTTTCTTTTTAATTCTACTATAGTATTGCAAAAAAAGTTTCACCCGTGCGTAGTTGAATCATATTACGATGTTACACTATTGTATCATGTAGCAAAGCTATAACAAAAACAACAAGTTACAATGTTAAATTCCCATGTAATCTTGCAAACAACATTAGAAAACATAATTTTGCACTGTTGTACCAAATTTTTACACCCGATATTACACCACACCAATGTAACGAAGTTAAACCCGTAAGTAGTTACATCAGATTACACTATTGAGTACTGAAATATGTAGCAAAGTTGTAATGAAAGCCAATATGTAACTCAATGTAAATTAATGTAAAACAATGTAAAACAAACATTATTAAACTGTGTAACTACATTAGCGTTTTTCAACAACCTCACAACCAAATGACATTAAACCATGTATTACACCATCGTAACAAAATACATATATACAGTAAGTTACATCATATTATAACTCTTTACAATGTTTTATAGTGTCATTCACATCATAATTCTCCCAAATTACCAATGCATCCACAACCTTGTAATTCATCCCATGTGATTGTATTGCATCTATTCCTATAAACCAAATAAAAAAAACACTTAATCACATAATATCGTAGCCAAAATTCAACCATGAAAAATTGTTACATCACAAACAAACTCCACAATAATGATAAGTTGTTTCAAAAAATAAAACCATAAATTTTCTTTGGATAGCAAACAGATTACTACTGTTTGACTTCAAAATTAATATAAACAAAAGCTTTCCGACTAGACTAAACATTTTATAGTCACAACTAAAAAACAAATAAGGATATTAGTATCTATAGATACCAACATCTAAAAGAAAATATTAAATTTAATGACAACCGGAAGACCAATGTGGTTGTAAGTTTAAGTAACAGATCATAATTATAAAGTTGTTCAAACACCTAAAAAAGTTTGTAATAACCTGTGTATAACTCTAATTATAAAATTGTTCAAACATCTAAAAAGAGTTTTCTAGGGAAAAAGATAAAAAGAAAAATTAGTGAAGAAGAAACCATAACCTATTTCATGAACACGAGGATAAAAAGCAATGGAAGGGAAATGCTTGTGGCGGCGATGGTTGTTTGCTCATGGTATCGGCTGGAGGTGGTGGTGGGGTGAACCCAGATCTGAACCGTGGTGGTGTGAACCCAGATCTAAACCATAGTCTTAACCCAGATCTAAACCGTTGTGTGAACCCAAATCGAGATGAAAAGCAATGGAAGGGAAGTGCCTGTGGCGGCGATGGTTGTTTGCTCATGGTATCGACTGGAGGTGGTGATGGTGTGAACCCAGATCTGAACCGTGGTGGTGTGAACCCAGATCAACGAGGAATGGTGGCTGGTAGGTGAGGGGTTCGATGGATTATCGTGGAAGACGAAGAAAGAGAAGGTGGAACGATGGTGATGGAAGTATTAGGTGGTGTACGCTGGTGATGGTGGTGGTAGTGGGTGGTGTTCAAAGATAATGGTGAAGATATGAATGATGTGGGTTTTCAATAAAGAGTTACAGAGATGACATTTGACAACAAGTACAAAAATAAAAAAAGACCATCTTACCCTTAAATGATCCTAACCCTTTAAATAAAATCTAGATTTTTTAATATAAAATCAATGATTGTGATTTTGTTAAAGCGTTCTCACAATTAATTAGGGTTTTCATATGAACCCAATCCTATATATATATGTATATATATATATATAATATGTATATATATATCATATAGATTTTAAAGTTTTATGGAAATTCATAAAATAAAGTAAATATGAAATCATATGAAATACAAAACCTTTCAAGAATTTAGTTAAACACGAAATTGTGTTTTTACATGATTTGATTAGTAAAGAAATTTCATTATGAATTATAATAACTACTAGTCTAACTAATTTGTGCTATTTATAGTCAGTACTATTCATTTTCTTATTTCATCATGTTATTTTCATTTATGTGTTAAATAAAATTTAGGTAACAAACTTTTTTAAAAAACAATTCTCTTTTTAAAGGTTTAAAAGTTGATGTGAAAACATGATATAATCATCCTCAAATGTATTATAATATAATACAAATATTGACTACTTTTGATTTTATTATCAAAACAAACATACCTAATAAATATCACTCATATAATAAGGATTAGAAATAGTAAAATAAGAGCAAATCTTACCTTTATTACATTAGATTAGATAAAGTGTCTCCTTCTATAAAGACCATTGACTTATGATTATCCCTCTTTATTTTTCAGAACATACAAGATACAAGCACATATCATAAGCGAAATTTATTAGCATTTAGAATGATAAATAAAGGAAGGCACAAAAAAAGAAGAAAAAAACTCTCAAATACTAAAGTATGCAGCACTAAAGCACATTTAACACTACAGGTACACCTAAAATTAAAGCACACCCAGGACTCAAGATAAAGTATGAAGCCCCAACAACGATCTCAACTAGACGCTTTCATATAATTCATAGGCTTTATCCGACACCTTCAACAACTCTTATCTTCGATCATGGCATTGGAGATGTGCGAGTATATTATATTTGACTTCTCTCTTGTTTGTTTTGGTCTTCCTTGGCTTCACGTTCCCTCCACCATTAGAGTTTCCATGCTTCTCATTGGTGCCTCCATTTGTCTTCTACGTATATGCTTGAATCATCTTAGACCATCTCCCATGATATGTTTTTAGAGGTGAGAGAGTGTGAGGTGAAAGAGAGAGAGAGAGAGAAGATGAGGTGATGAGAGAAAGTGTGAAATAGTTCATGTGTATGTAGTGGGTGTTTGAGATTGCTTTTTGAATACTCATTTTTAACTTTTGAAAATAAGAAAAATTGAAAGGATATGAAAATGTGTTTGGATGAAGACGAAGATGTGAAAAGTAAAAGTTTTTGAGAAGTTAAATATTCTAACTTCTCAAAAATTTTTTTGAAAAGTTAAAAGAATATGTAAATAAACAATCTTAAACATAACCAAACTTAGAAAAACATGTATGTGAGAAGTAAGGGAAGAGAGATGAGAGAGGAGAGAGAAGAGAGTGTGAAGTTTTTGAGTTTCTGAATGCACAAAAGAGAGAAAGTGAGGGACAGATGACACTTCACTCATGTTTTTACATAATCTGTCGGTGACGATTCTCTTAGTCTTCTATCCCTTATCTTTTTTGAGATGTGCGCACCCCTAATCTATCCTTAAGAACATTTTTATATGGTTCAATCTTGTATGCCCGCACATTCGGCTTAACATCCTTAACAGTTTCTATATGTTCTAATCTTGTATGCTCTAAACATCTCTTTGGGTGCTTCCTAGTTCCTAGGATCAAGACATTTTGTGGTTTCCCTCTAATGTTACATTCTTGGAATCAAGAACAGTGACTGATTTTGTTTTTCTAAAACAAGAAAACATAGTGTTCAACCTAGGAGGCTCTAGAAGGTAACATGAACATAGACTAGAAAATAACAAGGGCCCATTAACCATGTGAATATGTAACTAGAATAAGACCATCATTAAGAATAGTCCCATGTCTTAATTGTCTTGGACGAATCAAGACAAAAATAAAGCACAGTTTTGTTACCCTTCCAATCGGCTAATTAATCAGGTTTTGATTATGATAACATAACCATTGTATCCTGCGTAAAGATGTTCATAAAAACCGGTTCGGCCAAAAAAACCGGAACCGGTTTGAGGCCCAAATCGGTTTGACCCAAACCGGTTTCAAACCGGCCCCGAACCGCCGGTTTTTAAGCGGATTCCTCTTTCCAATTTTCAAACCGGTTTCAAACCGAACCGTTTTTCAAACCGGTTCCAAACCGGTCCTTCAAACTGGTTTTCAAACCGGTTACCGTTACCCAACGGCTATATAGCCGTTTGTACCCATTTTTGACCCTTTTTTTATGTTTTTTTACCATTATACCCCCACTAGGTTAGTATATATGTATTTGATGTTTTGGTTGAATCACAACAACTTATAACACTCTCTACTCTCAAAAATCTCAAAAACGCTCTCCACAAATACTTTCGTTTTAAACGCTCTCAAAAACGCTCTCACAAAAATCTCTGAAATGGTTTCAACAAGTGCTCAATCATCCGTTGGTTGTGAAGCGTCTTCAAGCAACGTGGTGATAGCAATCCTTCCTACGAATAGGAACCCCGAAGTATGGTGCAATTACGATTTAT
>BJCM01206796.1:0-15536 GCA_018326385.1 Flaveria bidentis | reverse complement strand
GCGGACGCGTGATGGGGACAGTCTTAGATCTATCAACCATAGAGTAAAAACAAAATATTAAAAAACTGAAAGATAGAACGACACATAACATTTTTCTTTATCTTAGATATTTCGTTCATACTATTTATTATAATTTAAAAGGTCGAATAACTAATGCTTAAATTTTTCTCCTTCTCTCTATATTATAAATTTTAAGTTCTCTTTTAATATTTACATATTAAACGACATCTTTTCATCAAATAAAACCTATGTGTGTTTATTTTAAAAAATATACATTTCAAAATCAGAATTTTCTAAAACCATTATTTCTCTAAATCATCAAAACTTTTTAAATTATAAAAATAGTTTACAAACCAAACCTGAAGTTTTTTAAACAGTGAGATATTGATAAACAAAATGAAACATTTTCGAAGCAATATTTTTTAAAATGGAAGTTTTAAATATAAACAAATATTTTATCAGCTAATCAAATTTCTTTTTATTACGATTTGTAACTCTTTGTTAATAATAAGTAGTATTTTTCTTATTTAACACGTGTAATATGTAATACATAATGTTATAGTCTAATTACCTAATAAAATACCTTTCATCACCAATATAACAATATAGTAGTGGGTCACGCTTATCACGATTCTATATTAATAAATTATATGTCTATTTGGTTTCTTTTTATTTAATATTCTATATTAAACATCCTTTTCATGTGACTATGGTAAGCGAAGAAATAGGTGAACCAATACATATACTAATTAGGACTACCCTATAGTTGAAGCACACAAAAAAATCGTTTTTTAATTAGAAGAATTGTAGGTGCTCATTGGTTTGTAGAAGTTTTATAAATAAAATTATTTTTGTTAAAAAGCTTGTTTTGATGGTTAATGAAGAAATTGGAACATTATGAATATTAGAAAGGTTATCAGAAAGCTAATCGTTATCATTATGATAATGAACTGATAATCACATCTCCTATTCATTTGCTTTTATGTCCCATACTTGTTTGCTTTGATTATGATCGATTGAGAAAAACAAAATTCATAATTATGTTTCTATCTTCATATACATTCGAAAAATATAATGATTTAATTGACTCGAACGATTAAAACCTAACCAAACTTTGATAACTTCACTTCTATCGTCATATGAAACTGATTTAGTTCAATCAATTGTGCTTCAATGATTCACTTGACAAAAATCGCCATATGCAAGCAAACTGGACAAAAATTCATATATAAAGACGAACCAAACAGATTTCAATGAAAAACCTCATTATAGGACATACATAAAAATGGGGTCTTTGTTTAAATTGAACAAATAGATTAGAATCTATACGATCTGCTTAACTTTAAGTAACGTGATCATAAAATTAAATTATAAATTTTAACTAGAATTGTGAATACCAAACGAAGAAACTTGTTTAGTTTGGGAGCACAAGCAACAAGGAAAAATGAGAAGGGGTGATATAGGATTAATTTAGTCATTTAATCTTTTAAACATTCAAATTTCAATAATAAAATTTACATAACTTTACAAAAATAAATTAATTCCAACTCTAAATTCTTTAAAAAATATATCGTGAATCAATTGTCAATTTTAAATTCCACAAGGTATTTTGATAACTTCGTAACTCATTTTTTCAAACTAGTGGAATAAAACTATTATCTAAGAGCATTCACAACTTATTTTTTTTTATTTTTATGTGAGTTTTTGTTTTATATTACAAGACATGTTTGTGAGTGGTTAATGAGTGAAAGTGAAATTTTATGGGGGGTGTATCATATTTTCTTATATTTGGGAAAACACGATACAATCCTTATAAATACTTTATATTTTTAAAAGTTTGTGAGTGAATAATAAAGAAAAACTAATGATAAATGTATAAAAAATAATATTCAAGTGAAAATGAGAGAGAAACATAATTGTTTTTAGTGTAATTACAAAAATGATGATAGGGATGATTGTCAATGCTCTAAGTCACTTATTTTAGTTATGTTTATTTTAAATAAATTTTTATGCGTAATTATGCAAGGTCATGGTGTATTTGAGCTCCAACAAAAACTTTAATATAATCTTACTAAAGATACCAAAGTATAATTTTAAATATGTCACCGCACCTTTTAGATAAAAGTTTCAAAATATCAATTTTTACATAAACAAAAGTTATTAATAATAAACGATGTTAATATCACATGTAAGTAATAAGTAATAACTTTTAACAACAATAATATGTAGTAATAAACTAATAATATGGAGTTATGAAATAAGGAAAATATATATGAAAACTCGATAAAATTTAAACATAGAACTCAACATGCAACTCTACCTGAATAGAGAGATAAATGTGTTAGGTTGGCGGATTTAAAAAGATAAATTTAAACATGACTGGTATATACTTTTTATAAAATATATATTAAATTTTAACCCACGTTTAAAATGATGTAGCTGGTTTATCTATAAACGAGTAAAGTGGTTGGCCAATTAAAGCAAGCTATCAAGCCAAATAGATTTAACATATTACAACTCTATATATGATAAAGTGTTGTCATGGGAAGCAAGTTTTCGATACACTTCTAAATGTCGTTTTAATTGGTCTACTTGGATAAGTGAAATTTCTTAAAATTAAAGTTGTGTAATATTTTAATGCTCTTTTATGCTAAATATATAGTATATGTGAAAAGTTTTTGTCAACACCTACAATTTCAATGATAAAATAATTATCTTACGGGACTAAAACACACAACATTTTACATAACTTACTATTAGGATATCCCCTCAAGAATATGCTAGTTTAAATGGTAACCACAAGAAATCCAAAAAGTCATTAACTTTAAATAGAATAGCAGTATAGCAAATATACTACTTCTATATGACTAAATTATTCATAACTGCAAATTATAGGATTTGAACTATTAATTTTTTAAACAAAGGGAGACGTCTTGTCATCAAGAATCCTTTTAAAAGCACGTCTAATATATCTCTTGTTAAGATGTTGAATGCTCGAACTCTTTATGAATTTGTGTAAATTTAGGAGTATGGTTAAAGTATGTATTTAATATAATAATTATGCGGTATGATGATTTAGGCAATGAGGTAACTAGGTTGATTATTAGATAATTAAATATGAATGCAGGTTGACGTTTGCCCTTTATGATATGTTAAAGGGGGATCTAAAGAATTTAATTTGAGAATCTTATTCTATGGGAGGATGTTTGTTGGTGCTATTGGATTTGGAATCATCAACCTACACCTAACTTCCACTATAACCCCTTATACTTTTCTAGGTCATCACATACCCTTTCCTATATGTGTGTTTACCTTTTTGACCCTTTAATATTTTTGCTTTTAATTACTCAAAAAGTCACATTTAACGTAGAGATGTAGAAACCAGGGTTCGGGTTTAAAATCGAATCATTTTTTTATCATGGGGTCAAACTGGTTTTTGTTCAATTGGTTCGGGTTACAAACAGGTTTGGCTCACTAAATACTCGAACCTGTCAAACCAATTTGGACTGGTTTGAAACCGTTTTTTTTTAAATAAACCTACTTAACCGGTTTTTAATTTTTAAATTGGTTTACAAACCGGTTTTGAGAGTGGGCTACCAAACCGATATACAAAATGACGGTTTGGATTGGGTTGGGAAACGGTTTAAGCCAAACCAGTTTTTTTTCAAATCGGTCCGTTTTTTCCCGAATCGATTTTTTTCACACTCCTAATTTAAATGGTAGAATAACCGATGTTGAAGGTTTGTCCCAATTTGACATGCTCAAGAATAGAATGCACTCAATGTTCATGACCTAGAAAATTTTTCATAAAGGATAAAATTTTATGTGCTTGAATGGATCGTGTGATATTAATAAGAGCATTCACAACCCATGTCTTATAATTATGTGAGTGTGAGTCCTTAAATTATATGGGATAGTTTTGAGTGGTTGTGAGTGAACGAGAGATAAAATGTTACTATTCATCTGTAAATTTAAGGATTCACTGTTTAATCCTTATAAATTTTTAAATATTTTGAAAGTGGTTGTGAGTGAAGGAGAGAGAAAAGATAATAAAAAAGATATAAAAATATATTATTTAATTGAAAGAAGAGAGAAAAAATAATGATTTTTAATATAAGTATATGGATAAAAATAAAGAATGAGATATGAATTGTCTAATAGAAAGATAAAATCAAATCATATTTTTAATATATAATAAAAAAAAATCACCAATCGCTAGAAATGCATTATGAAATTACAAAATTATTGCAGTTGCTCTCTACGAGATTTTTTATAAAATCAAGAAATTATATTATCTGGTTAGGCATTCCTAAGCAACTATACAAATAATTAATATCGCTCAAATTATCATCACATTACACAGACGGTTCGTGAACTTCAATATAGAATTGTATCTCTCGACACTTATAACTGTTGTAATATATAAAACTAAATTTAACTTCAATAAATAGTACGCCATCATAAATAAAGTTTTTTTTTCAACCATCAAAATCGTATAATACTAGATGGACCATTAAATTTGTTAAATATTGCATCCGTTTGTTCGCTTGTAAATCTCTAATATACTAACTTTGTATAATAGGTATATATTTGTTAGTTTTCTATAACTTATTATTTTTTATATTTGATATTTTAAGTTTTAGATAACTTTTGTGTCATTCGTTAGTGTTTCTTTTCATGGAGTTAGTGTTTAAATTATTTGTTTGTCAAACAACTCATGCAAATAAGTAACTTTGTTGCTATATCAAACACATCAAATTACCAAATGTATTTAAACAACTCATACACATAGAGAATGTTACATTGTTAAAATAGTTCTCAAACTGTTGGAATCACATATTCACACAACGTAGAAACAAGTATAATCATAATATTAATGATACATGATGTTTGTTTTGTATCGTGGTTTTTTAGGTTAGTGGGTAATTAACCAGGTAAAGATTAATATGATTGTGGGTTAAAAGTTGGGATAAATGTTATTAGATAGTGAATGCGTTTAATTGTTTATATGAGGTGGTTTGATTTACGGGGTTTATAAGGATTAACGGTAATGATTTAGCATACGAATTAGTTTATAATTTGTTTATATTTGTGTTAATCATTAAATTATGCCCAGAGGTTATGGGTAATGATGTGCATAACTATTTATATTAGGGTGGTTTAATTTATTGGGTTTATAAGGATTAATAGGTAATGGTTTAATATAGTAATCAATCTACACTAGGTTTATATTTGTTAACTTTTTATCATCTATTGGTTTATACTTGTAAATAATTAAAAACAATTAAAATTTTGGGCGTTGATGTTCATAAATTTTCTCATGGGTGACCGTGTTAAATTTTCGTGTGTCTTAAAAGTACACCATATGTATACCTACACCGTTCACTTGGGTTGTTATAAATTGTATCAGAGAAAGAGAGCGAACCGTTATGTTAAGAAGGATGCTAAGCTCTCTAAAAGGATATTGATATAAGTCCTACATTTGGTTGAGAGAGTGAACAAAACATTCATTTTAAAGGTTTAACCACCTTTTCTATCATGATGAATTTTGCATGAGCGACTAATTAGTTAGGTGAAAACACAACCTTGAGCTCCTTAATAGGTGACCCATTAGTAGCAAATTGAGGAATATTATTGTATATGATTAAGTGTTGAAACCAATAAGAGGTCAGAACCATTAATGTCGAACCATTAATATGTCTGAACTATTAAGAGCCAGTATATCACTTAACTATTCAAAGACATTTTGTATGGGTGAGTAATTCGTCAATTAAAATAAAAATCTTGAGTTTTTAGTTTGACAACCTACCTGTAAGGATTATATGTAAAGGCTGATGCAACCCAAACATCAAAAGTCTTTCCTGCATGCATGCATATGTGTACTGAAGTAGAATGTTTCGGAAGTTTCACACAACATCAGAAAATATACTAAATGTGAAATCTTCCGAAGCCAAGACCAATATCTTCTGAAGCTAAGACCAATATCTTCCAAAGCCAAATATGAAGTCTTCCGAAGCTTCAAAGACAAAGTCTTCTGAAGCCAACACTTGAAGACAAATTTCTTCCGAAGACTTTTGAACACGTGCTTTTTCTGATGTACTTTTTACATAAAGCTGGACCCCTTTCCGCTACAACTCTATAAAGTCACCAACTTTCATAAGTTGGTGAAAAGGTTCATGCTTTTGGTAACTGTATATTAAGATCTTGGTTCTATAACTTTTTACTTTATGTACTTTATCTTTTTTGTAATATATTAGCATGTGAGCTATGACATATCATAGTCACTAGTCAAAAGGCAATCTGCTTTTTGACTCTACATTTGATTTTGTTTGTTGTCTAGTCAATTATATCTAGTTGACCTTCAAAGTATGGCCGACTGTAGGATGTAGTATATGTATCTCAAATATTTGTAACTTTCTGATATGCTTTGCAACATTTGTAATAAATCTTGAGAAAGAAATATACTATAATTTTGAAAACCAACTCCTTGTGTGTTTTGCTATCTTGTTTTGTCTCATATTTACTAGTGTTCTTATTATCATTACAAAAGGTTAATCAGTTCCATGTTTGATCTGTTAAGTGCTCTTACTAACTCTCCTCACTGTGTTGTTGTATTGTAAGTACATACCCTTCATCGGTCTTGCACTATCAAAACTAAAACAAATAATATTCTGACAGTGTTTACTTAACTTGTTACAATCATTCAATACTATATGAATTTCTTCAGAGAGCTTCTACAAGCAAAACATTGTATGCATATATTTGAATAAATCATTGTATGCAAAACATACATATATACTTATATGTGTACAAAATACACATATGCATAACATAAACAAAAACTCAAACAAATAAAACATACATACAATTAAACACCAAACATAATACAACATACATATCATAGACGTTGTATCATCACACATGACATGCATTTTTGTGCATCAATCGCACATTCTCGCTTTGATTTTCACCACATATACATGCACTTTAACTTTTTTGTTCTCACTTCAACCACCAGCAAGAAATGACTTGTTCTATATATCATAACAAATTTTTATACCTATAATTTATTTTAGTTTTTTTTGTTTAAATTCGAGTTTACCAAAATAATTATTTTCCTCTAAAAGATCAAATATATCAATTAATTTCATATTATTAGTTTTTTCAATTTACCTTATAACAAATGATGAAACCTTTAAACTAAATTGATGTTTTTATACTTTTAAATGAAAATGATTACTTTTAGATGAAAATGATTACTTTTATATATGCTATAAGAAAATTGAACTTTAAACTCTAGTTTTTATTATTATGAGGGGTACATTTTGACAAACAAATGAAACTACAAGAGTGCTCTATGTAACATTTTTATACATGAATCTTCCAATTGGATATCGATGGAATAATATTATATTATAATTATAATATTAATTAAAACAATAAAAATGGTGAAGTAAGCAATGCAAAGAAGAATGGCTTGAATCCACGTCGACACCCGCTCAATGGGTGCGCATTACGCCATCATCGTTTGCCAATGCTTTAACCAAAGCACCAAATTTCCTCACTTCCTGTACCACACGCAGTAACCGTTGTACCATCCTCTGGTCCCAGCCTTTTGCGCTCTGGAAAATCACCAGCATATATATAACCGAAAAACCATTTGTTCGTCAGTAAGGCGGTATTCTCCATTGTTACACCTTTGTTTTCTTCTGTTTCAACTGTTTCATTTCAATATTTCATCATGTTAATGAATCGTTTGTTTGATTTTATATTTTTATGATTGTTTGATTACAAATTTGTTTGTTTATTTTTGATCATCGTCTTCATCGATTGGTGTGATCGTTTGATCGTTTGAGTGTGTTTTGGATGTAATCGAGAGGTTTGATCGTTGTCATTAGCGTGTTTTGATCGGTTTTGAGGAGTTGTGGTGGAGTAATGGTGGTGCGTGGAGGAGATACGGAGAGTTGTTGCAGTAGCAGAGCGTCGGAGGCGTCGCCGGCGGTGGCGAGCCGGAAACGGAGGCCGAAGGTGGAGGTTTATCAGGAGGTGCTTCGTCGGCTTCGAGAGGCGAATTGTGAAGAAGCGTGTCAGCCTGGGTTTGAAGATCAGCTTTGGGCTCATTTCAGTCGTCTTCCTGTTCGGTAAGCCCTAGATTGTTCGTTATTCAACTAATTCGTTGATAGTTTGATACGATTGTGTTTATGTGGCTATGAGCAATCGCTCATGTTCATAAGTTCATTTATCGCATTCTGCAATATGAATATCTCATCAGATGTTCGTGTGAATAATTAGTAATCTACTTATAAGTTATAGCCACTAATTTCAACCTCTTTTGTTCTGTTGCTTTTTGGATGTTATAACAGGTTAAAATGTTGAATGAAGCATAATTTTGAAAAGTAGAAGGAACAATGATTAGTATCTTCTTATTAGGTGCTTCCTTCCTTTTAGGAAGGATAGATGCTTTGAGCGTTTGACTATGGTGATGACTGATGAAACTGTCTAATTTTAACCTTTGAAATCGATGAGGTTACCATTTGTTCTGAGAGTGTTCACCTTATCAACCTTTGGTGGAAATAGAAAAATATTCTTGTGTGAACCTATAACAGATTCGAAGGGCACATAAGCATATAATAATACTATATTTGACCATACAGGTTTAATAGTGCATATTTATTTACTCGAAATGTACGAAAGCTTGTTTTCTTATGTTCATCGGTCTGATTAGTCTAATATGGTGGCAAACTTGTCTTTTTCGAAAGATTAAAATATGCACAGGTTATTGTAGTAGTTGTGGGGAGCTTGTTGTTGGGATCTTTGGTCAAAAAGCAGATTCTAAAGTATCTTATACAGTAAATTTTGTTGTTTATCCCTTTAGAAAGCTTTAAGTCTTAATTGAACAGTGGTTGATTTCATGGGATCCAATGACTCTAATTCTCCATATTTTAATGCCTGTTTCTGGTTTACTATTAGTTACAATATTAGTTACAACTGTGATACCACAACGAGCCGAAGACAACTAATAGTTCTCCTGTTTCATGGTTTAACTTTGTGTTTGATGTTGATTTACGTAATAATAATTGTGGTTCTGGGACAGGAAGCCACTAATTCATAAATTTCGTGGCAGATATGCGTTGGATGTGAATGTCGAGAGGGCACATGAAGTCCTTATGCACAAAAACCTGTTACACATGGCACATGACCCAAATACTAGGCCAGCATTTGAAGCTCGCCTTGTTCAGGTATAAAGGAAAATTTTATTTTACAGCCTGCACTCCTTGGTAAAATGACCTTTGTGGTACTGTTCTGATTTAATTGCCTTGATTTGGTGATAAGATGGTTGCATCTTGATTAAGGGACAATTTCATATACCCCCTTAAATGCTTACAAACTATCATATACATACCCAAGGCATGCTTAAGGGGGATATGCAATATTTTGGAAGTTATGTTTTTGGTGTATATGATATTCTGGAAGGTTTAGGTGGACATACGAAATTCCGCGTATACATACCAAACACACAACTTCAAGAATACCCGTATGGTCAGCCATATCCTTGCAACATAGTAGCTATTTATTTTTCATATAAAATTGTGAACACTTTTAAAACCTTTTTTGAAGCACCACAAACTAAAAAAAAATGTAACTAGTCTAGACAAGTTCATATTCCCCTTGAATTCAAAAGATGGTATAGGTTTAACACTGAAAATAGACACTGGCTATTTGTATAGAATAAATGGCGTATTAGTTTTTTTACGGCATGTTATCAAATGTTAAAAGTAATGGTCCGATTTACATTGTAGATGCCAAAGGAAAAAGCCTAAACTCTAGCAGAAAATTCCACCCGTACCCCAGTCTTTGTTTGTTAATTGAGTTAGTTGATAGTCTCCACATTGCCTATTCAAGTCGGGTTTTGGTCAATTTGTATCACATTTATAGAATGTTGATTTCTAAAGTACTATGGTAAAAGCTAACTTCTTTAAGCATCAATATGAGATTCACATGTCAACAATCATGCAGCTTCATTCTAGTGTTGATGAAAATGGTGCTGAATCTACTTCAAGCCATACAAGGATAAAAGATGCTCAAGTTTCTATTAATCCATGCAGACAGAGGCATGATATTGAAAATTTTAAACCCAGGTCTTACTTTGAACTCAAAAGTGTAACATTTTTTTCTTTTCATGTGGTTTTCAGCACTCATCCACCACCTGCATTTGGTTTCTCATCAAATCGTGAAATTTCTTTTGAGGCCAATAAATCAAATCGGCAAGGTGGAGACAAAGTTATGAGTGCCAACCAGCACTTATTTCGGTAATATTTCTGAAAGGTTTGATTCTATTTGAGCCTTCAATTCTTTCCATGTGGTCGTATAGTAGTAGAGGTAGCAATTACGACCCACTTATGAATGATTGATTTGGTCTCTGACTCTATGTGTTATCTGTAATGGGTCAAATAGAAAAATAGCTAGAAAGGTCAACTGGTCAAACGGGAGAATGTTGCACAAAGTGTATTTTTAATGCATAAAGCCTTGTAAAACATTTTAATTAAAAATTAGATTGTTATTTCGAAATTATATTTGAAACACTAATTATTCATAGAAAAGGTTAACTTTTTTGACAAAAAGTGTTTCAAGTCAACCCGGCCAATTTCAACTCACACCAAAATTACGTATCTGCGCAGAACCCATTATCCACTGCCCCGATCCGCCCATATCGCCACCTGTAACATATAGCTAGTTCCTCATCCTACTAAGGAGCATCACTGTTCTTTTAAAAGGAAGTGAATTTGAATCCTACCATTGTACGGTTTCAGATTTAAGGCAAGATAAAATTATTCCACATATGAGCCGGACAACCATAATATGATAGTTTATGTACCTCATTAATGAAATCTGCATATGCTAATGGCTCATTTAGTTGAAAAATGTATAAATGGATAAAGCCAAAGAAGGAATACTGTATACCATGTCGATGATGTTGGGTTTGTGAAGGCCCATTCTTGTGTTTGGGCTCGGTTTAATGAAGCCAAGAAGACCGATTATTGGACTTGATGGAGATCGAAGACAAGGGAGGCTTGGGGCCGGCCCATATCTCTTTTATTTGAGCCCGTTTTGTTTCTTGGTGGCTAAGTTAGAAACCTTGATTGTAATTTCTATTTAAACAGTTCATGTACTTGTAATTCCTTACGAGTGTGAGAGGCAAAGCAATAATAAATCTTGGTTGCAGCTCGTGGGCGTAGGTTACGCAACGTAACCAAACCACACAAATCCATTTGTACTTGTATTTTTACTTTTCTGCGGTTAAATTGTCTGCATGTGCAACTTGAAAACATAACAGATGAAGTTTTGACTTTTGATTATCTTTTACTAGTCCATAATATGTTTGTTTATTGGTTATTTAATCTTATGATGTAACAAGACTTTAAATCATGTAGGCCTTTGCATGAAATTACAATTTCAACAAATGATAAGCCTAAACTCCTATGTAAGGTAACCAAACTTCAGCTTATTACTTACAGATACATTTATATACTTTTTAAGGTTTTAAGTTATAATGAATATACCTTTGAAAATGCAATTTCCTTTCTTTGCTTTGTATTTAGTTGACTTCGTTGCTCTCTGAGATTGGCCTAAATATTCAAGAAGCTCATGCGTTTTCAACAACCGATGGCTACTCATTAGATGTCTTTGTTGTAAATGGTTGGCCGTACGAGGTATTTCACTATTTTATCCATCAGTATTAATAAATCATTGTATAAACAAGATACCTATCAGAAATTGTTTCAAATTTATGTCATAAAAGATCTTTCTTGGACAATGCTAACTTATTTAAATATATTTGAAGGAAACTGAGAAACTGAGAGATTTACTGGCAGTGGAAATACCCAGGGTTGAGGTAGTCAACTTGTTGCCTTTATAAATTAATTCAAATTTACGTATACGTGGCAATTTCAACCCATATACTTATGCATGGTTGATTTGGGTTGTGTTCTGTCTCAAACGCTTTGAATTCATTAAACAGGTTGAAAGTTGTTGAAGTACCAATTTTGGTTGTACTTTTCTCAAAGACTTAGATTATTGTTGTAGCATAGTAGTTTTTGTAATTGTAATTATCACTTCAAACTTTATAAATTTTTTTAACAAGGACAGAAAATGTTTGCATGTCAATCTGGCCCAGCCGATTTCACCAAATATGCTTTGACCCACGATACAACCTGACTAATCTCCCCTTATATGTTGAAATGCATGCAGGAGATACCCTGGTCAAAAGATCCACAAGTTTTGCCTTCTAAGGAGATGGAAACAAAAAATTTTCAAGAAAATTTTCAGCTGCCTGTGGATGGTGCTGATGTGTGGGAAATTGATGTTAAGCTGTTAAAATTTGAATACAGAATTAGTGGTGGATCATACACTGATTTGTAAGTTCCAAGTTTATTTTTTTACAAATTACTTGTCAGAAGTATGATAAGATTTTTGTCTAATTTGTTATTTTCCTTATACAGGTATAAAGGTACATTCCACACTCAAGATGTGGCCATCAAATCTCTCAAGGATGAGTTTCTATATGAAAATGTACAGAGAGAATTCGCTCAAGAAGTTTATATAATGAGGTTTGTTACATGAATGTTGGAGTTAAGTTTCCAAGTTATCTGAGTTTAATAATTATCTTGTTTTCTAGATAATCATTAGTCATGTTTTTTTATCTGTCGATAAGTATTAGTTAAGGTTTTATAATAAAATTATTAGTTCTATTAGGACAGAACATGAGTTAGATGCCAAATGTGATTGGTTTCCTATTCGTATATATTTACTTGTTTTGATTATTAATGAACAGAACTGATATTTTATAAAAATTTTCCCCTGATTTTCCATAAATTTATAGAATATGCAGATTGTGCCTTGGTATTTAATAATTGATGCGTGATTGTTAGTATCTGAATTTGCAGTTTGGTTGAATGGGTTGTTTAGTAAAGTTGTATTATTTAATAAACTGATTTAGGAGCTTTAATGCATTAAAAATGCACTCAAGGCCATTTTTGACTTCTTTGTCATCTTCAACCGATTTGACTTTTCCCTTTTGTAGCTAGCCTATTTATTTGACCCGTTAGAGATAAAAACACAACAAGAACCGACCCATTGATAAGTAAATGGGTCAAAGTGCTACATCTAGGAAGAGCTTAGGATTATTGTAGTATGATCCTGTACATTGATGAAGGTGGGACCAAGTTGGAGTCGTATATATTTATAGGTGTTTTTCACTTTCAAGGTCTCTGTATCAGAGTAACTATTATTCAAAGCAAATAATTATTGATGGAAATGTTTGAATACCCTCTTTTATGCAGTGACTGTTAGCATAAAGTTAAAAGTATAATTGCTACTATTATCAATATTATTTTCAGTATTATTATTATTACTTTATTATAATTATTATTTTTAGGTCATTTTAGCTTAATTACTACATTATTGCTCTTATATGATTGCAACAACAATTTTGGCTATTTTAGTTTCATCTAATAAAATTTTCACATCTTTTTATGTTTTTTTGCTTCTGTTTTCATTCATTAGCTATGGTATTTCCTTAATCCACATATTTGGGCATTTTCCCTTAGGTCCATTATCACTATGATCGCTTAACTTTCTTCAACCAACAGGAAAATCCGACACAAAAACATCGTGCAATTTATAGGTGCATGTACAAGACCTCCAAACCTTTGTATTGTTACTGGTAATTCTATATGATTCCTTATTTTGCGTTTTTGTAATAGTTTTCTTCCTTGCTTCTGAAGTATGAATTGCTGGTCCTTTAATGTTATATCTTTATAATATGTTCTTTGTGTTTTCCAGAATTTATGGCAGGTGGGAGTTTGTATGACTTCATACATAATCAAAGAGGTCATTTTGATGCCCCAATAATACTCAAAATAGCAATTGATGTTTCAAAAGGAATGAATTACTTGCATGAGAATAATTTAATCCACAGGGATCTTAAGAGTGCCAACCTTTTGATGGATGAAAATGGAGTAAGCATATTAAGTTTGTTATTCTTGTGTATATTGACTTAGAGGTGGAAATTTCGATTAGTTTTTCTAAAAACGGGTTGATTTGGGCTGTATTTTGTCCCAGTAGGTCAAACAGGTAATTTTCAAATCTCAGCTAAATGGAAACGGGTCAAGTAGGTTGACCGGGTCATTCGAGGAGAAAGTCAACCAAGGTGTTTTCAAATGCTTAATACCTACTAATTTTTTTATTGAAAAAAGTTGTATTATTTTCATAACGATGTTCTTTCTGTAGCAGTATAATTGGGCAATTGTGGATGAAACCCTATACAATTTTGCTGAATTTACACACAAGACCCTCAAATTAGGTTTTGTATGATTAAAACCCTCTAACTTTTGAAATATAAGTCCCTTTACTTTATTATCAGCATAAAAGTATTTCTTTTGACTTTCCAAAATTTCATGAAATTGTCTCTTTCAGTTTTTCATGAATTAAGTTCCTGAAAAAGGAGTCTTTGGTTAAGTTATAAAGGTTTAAGAAAATAATCATGCAAGAATAAACTCAATACACTTGCGTCTGGATTTAGCATCTACAATGTTTTCTTGAAAATTGCAAATAATAATCTATTTAAAACATGATTTATTTATAAAATTAAAAAACAGGCAAAAAATTGTTGATAGGCTGGCTGTTGACCCAACTCGATTTGGCATGAATTAAATATTTAACCATTTAAACCTGAATCCGTTTGATTTGTCACCCCACTTACCTGATCCGTCCATTACTCCGTTTTGCCACCTCTAACATAGTTATTTAACTAAAAAGTATTGGGCCCACAAACTCTTGTCTGATTCAGAAGCCAATGCTTATATGGCAGATTGTCAAGGTTTCTGATTTTGGTGTTGCTAGAGTGCAAAATAAGTCTGGTATTATGACTGCAGAAACCGGAACATACCGGTGGATGGCTCCAGAGGTTAGTTTTTTTTAACATGCATTTTGAGATGGATTTTGTATCATAAGAATCGTTCATTTTAAAAACTCTAATTTAATTAATTGATTATTTGATTTTGATTCTTCATATCACAACAATAACTTTAAAAACACTCCATAAGTACTTAAAATATATTCTTATTCTTTGGTTCTTGGAAGGTTATTGAACATAGACCTTACAATCACAAGGCAGATGTCTTCAGTTTTGGCATTGTCCTGTGGGAGCTGTTAACAAACAAGGTTTGATCACCCTCCAATCCTTAATTTATTTTATATGCTAAAATGAAATTCAATAATAATGCAATTTCATATATAACTTCCTAGAAGTATAAAATTTGATAATATCACTTTTAGTTAGAATTTTGAAACATTTAAATTATCATATATACCTATTTTATAGTAATTTAAGTAAAATTAGTTACTTATAAACATGCTTCGAGAATAAACAAAGAGAACATCATTCATAGTAGTAACACTGTTATAGTATTCATTTAAATCTTATTTTATTCCCGACGGAGGTGATTTTCTACCTGGAATTGGTTCAATGCAGCACC